>PITA01009321.1:0-78468 GCA_004023965.1 Spilogale gracilis
TTTTTTTTTTTTTTTAAGATTTTATTTATTTATTTGACAGAGAGAAACACAGCTAGAGAGGGAACACAAGCAAAGGGAGGGAGAGAGGGAGAAGCAGGCTTCCCACCGAGCAGGGAGCCCGATGTGGGGCTTGATCCCGGGTCTCCGGGATCATGACCTGAGCTGAAGGCAGTCGCTTAACCAACTGAGCCACCCAGGTGCCCTAAAAAGCAGTATATTTTCAAATATATTTGAAAAAAAGGTCAACATGAACAAAGCCAAAAAGGGGTAACTCACATATAAGGGTTATCAAACAACAACTAACACATATTCAGCATTTCTGTGTGTCTAACTACTTTATAGACATTAATTCACTTAAGCATGGCAAGGATTCTCTATGATTCCCTTACTACAGTTGAGAAAGCCAGATTTAGTTTATATAGCTTGACCAAGATCACAGAGGATGAAGTGGCAGAGAGGGGTTTGAAATCAGGGCTTCCGGAGTTCCAAAGTCCATGCTCACAAGTATTCTGCTATACTTCCTCCTCCTATGGCTTATGAAAAGGCATAAAAATTAGGGAACGTGGGGCTTACAGTTAAGCAAGATTATTACGTATTATTTTAAAATAGAGGCATTCCCTGATATCAAGATTTGGAAGATTTTTTTTCATAACTTGGAAAATTATAATTTGTTCCTTGGCAATCTAATTCACTTTGGCAATTTCTTTATTCTGCTAATTTTTCCATGATACCAAAACCAAATGCCTTATTGTAGGGTGATGGCAACTGAGCCATCCCATCTATAGAGTTTTAGAAAATGCTGTTTTTCTTGTTTGAGAAGCAAAGTATCTCAAAAAGCTTCTCTCTCTAAAATCCATGATTCAATTTTAATATTGCTATAAAAAGAATGTATTGAAATAACACAATCTCAGAAAGACCATGTAGAATTGCAAGCAATTGCGGGGCTAGCTAATGATTCACTCATTCATTCATTCATTCAAAAACCACAACATCTTTTGTGTGTTGACCACTGTGCTAAAAGGCTGGAAAGACAAAAGAAAATAAGCCTTCAAAAAGCTTAGTTGGCACACATATCCTCTGCTGAATGCTGTATGATACTATTAAAAAAATGTATTATTTCTCCTCTATATTGGAATAAAAAGTACCTGACTCAATTCACAAATGACTCATACAATCAAACGCAAGACAGTACCAATTTGGATTTCCTGCCCCTGCAGAGACCCAGGATCTCTTAATGCCATAATTCAAAACATCCAGGAAGAGATCCAGGAAGAAAGTCCTTGAGAAAGACTTTCTTTATATAAGATATTTGTGTTCATGAAGGGTTTTTTTTCCATTTCTCAAGGCCCCTGAATGAGAAATTTCCATTAACAAGAGAGAAAGGAGACTCAATCACACATCTCCTATCATGAGTACACATTTTCTAAAGAAGTCATAGTACAGAGTTTAAAGGAAGGTCAAACAGACTATTCCTCAGGAATGTTAAAGATGTGTTTGAAGGTTGGACTGGAATCCTAAGTCTATTTATAACACTATAAGAAAATGCATTCTAGATTCTAGTCAACTTAAAAATGGAAAACATTAATTCTATTTCATAGATTTCATTTATTTGACAGAGAGAGCAAGAGAGCACAGAAGGCGAGGGAAAGGGAGAAGCAGACTTGTCGCTGAATAGAGCCCAATGCAGGGCTCGTTCCCAGGACCCTGGGATCATGATCTGAGCCAAAGGCAGCCGCTTAACTGACTGAGCCACAAATGTGCCCCAACATTTTTTTTTAAAGGAAATATTTGCAAACTGGGCACTACCCTTATACCTATTTTATACCTATTTCTACTCTGTGTAGTAACATACATTTTGCAGTCTCCTGAGGTCTGTTGAAAATCATCAGATACTATTTTGCAGTTACGGTCAGTTGTTAAGAAGCGTTAGAATCTTAGCACTGTACCAAGGTTATTTCTTATGCCTTCAAACTATGCAGCAGGCCAAGCATATTTTGGAAAAAGAAAAAAAGGATGGTGTATATTAAAAAATAGCTGATTAATCAAGTTGCTATTCAGGTAAACAATTTTATACAGGCAGTCTTTCCCTCCCGTAACTTTTCTGGGAAGGCTGGTGCTCTTCAGTTGATCCCATTATCAGTGTTTTTTAGTTGATCCTTAGTGAAGGTTGTGGATAACAAAAGCAATGTATTTAACATATATTTAAAAACTATGCACTCTTTAATGTCAATATGAGCCATTCCTTTCAGACCTTAAGATCTATAAATTCTACGGACTCATAACAAAATAACACTAACTTTTTATTATCACTTACTATAAAGAAAAGCTGAAAATAGCTCACCATGATCATCTTAGAATAAATAGCTTAGGGGCACCTAAGGTGGCTCAGAGGGTTAAATCCTCTGCCTTCGGCTCAGGTCATGATTTCAGGGTCCTAGGATGGAGTCCCACATTGGGCTCTCTGCTCGGCGGGGAGCCTGCTTCCCTCTCTCTCTGCCTGCCTCTCTGCCTACCTGTGATATCTATCTCTCTCTCTCTCTCTCTCTCTCTCTCTCTATCTATCTCTCTCTCTCTCTCTCGTCAAATAAATAAATAAAATCTTAAAAAAAAAAAGAATAAATAGCTTAAAATTAACCCTGGCCCATAGGAGTTTTTTTGGTAACTGTTTTTATAACTTGTAACAAAATCACCCATAGGAGATTCTGAAGTTTAATACCAAGCTGTGGTATAAATCAGTTTAACAGTGTGTTATAGATTAAGGGCACCAGAACATACAACTCTTTGGGGTGGTTAGGGTCCAGTGTAAAAATTCCAAACACTCCACAAATCACTAAATCATAAAGCCAATGGCACTTGCCCAGTTTGCTTACTGAGCTAAGCAGCACTCATTTAGTCAAAGGTGAGACTAAGTTTTAAGGTAATTTTAAGTGCTGTCCCCATTTATTAAATAACTGAATAGCAAGCACACCCAATATCTGAAAAGCCAATCTTTAACTGTCATTAACTATGTCTTTCATTTTGCTGAAGTCCAATTCAACAAAATTGATCAGAAAATTAAGAGAATGAGATTCAAACTCACTGTCTTAATAAAACCAGACTTACTGTCATCGTAGCTTCCTCTTTAGGTAAAAACTTTCTAGCCTTAAAAACTATGCAAGAAGTACAGATAATGAATTAGGATGACTGAAGTTTCAGAATTGGCCTTGCTGTAAATCTGAAGTAGACTGTCCATGGATCACTCTAAGCACACTACCTTCCAAGATAACCTTAATGCCAATCCAATCTGATCCTAAAGATCCTTCTTTCCTTTCCCTGACGCCACCCTTCTGTTCTTTCTCTCCAGTTAAACTCTTCACTCACTGTAGGCACTTAGCAGCACTGTCCAATAAAAATATAATGCAAGCCAAACGTTCTATTTTAAATTTACTGGTAGCCACATTTTCAATGAAGAAAAAAACAGGTGAAGCTTTAATAACAGATGTTACTTAATATAATACAGCCAAGATACCATTTCAATATGCAGTTAATGTTAAATTATTCATGAGATATTTTACTTTTTACCCCATACTAAGTCTTCAAAGTCTGATGTGTATTTTACACTTAGAGCACACCTGTTTGGTCTAGCCATATTTTGAGTGCTCAAAAAGATATGTGGCTAGCGCCTACAGTATGAGACAACACAGGTCTAAAACAACTATTAGGTCGCTGGTGTCAGATTGTTGGGGTTGGATACCCAGTTTTACCCCTAAAGAGTTATATGACCTTAGGCAATTTATTTACTCTCTTATTGCCTCAGCTTCCTCTTTAACAAATGGAGTTAATAACTGTATTTACTCCATACCATATCCAAAGCATTAGGAATAGTACTTAGCATATAGATACTCCTAAAGCTGTTAAAATGATCATTCTCCATCAAGTGGGATTTTTTTCCCTGGGATGCAAGGGTGGCTCATTATTCACAAATCAATTAAAGTGATTCATCACATCAATAAAAGAAAGGGTAAAAATCATATGATCATTTCAATAGATGTAGAAAAAGCATGTGACAAAGTACAACATCCATTCATGATAAAAACCCTCCACAAAGTAAGTTTAGAGGGACCAGGCCTCAACATAATAAAGGCCATATTATGGAAATCCCACAGCGAATAATGGGGAAAAACTGAGAGCTTTTCCCCTAAAAGGAGGAACAAGACAAAAATGTCCATTCTCACCACCTTTATTCACCATAGTACCAGAAGTCTTAGCTCCAACAATTAGACAGAACAAAGAAATAAAATGCCTCCAAGTTGGTAAGGAAGAAGTAAAACTCTATTTGCAATTGACCTGATACCATATACAGAAAACCTCAAAGACTCCACTAAAAAACTACAACTGATAGATTAAATAAGGTCACAGGACACAAAACAACAGAAATCTATGGCATTTCTATACACTAATAATGAAGCAGCCAAAATAGCAATTAAAAAAATAATCCTATCCACAAGTACACCAAAAGTAATAAGATACCCAGAAATAAACTTAACCAAGGAGGTGAAAGACATGTATTCTGAAAACTATAAAACACTGATGAAATAAACTGAAGACAACACAAACAAATGGAAAGATATTCCATGCTCATGAATTAGAACAAATACTGTTAAGCAATCTACACACTCAATCCGTATCAAAATAGCAACAGCATTTTTCACAGAACCAGAACAAATAATCCTAAAATTTGTATGAAAACCCAAAAGACCCTGAGAAGCCAAAGCAATTTGATAGGGGGAAAAAAAACCCAAAAAACAAAAACCAAACAAAACCAATAACCAATATCACAATCCCAGATTTCAAGATACACTACAAAGCTTTAGTAATCAAAAGAATAGAATACTGGCACAAATATACACACACTGATCAACAGAATAGAGAGCCCAGAAATAAACCCATGAGTATATGGTCATTTAATCTTCAACAAAGAAAGAAGAATAGGCAATGGGAGAAAGACAGTCTCTTCAACAAATGGTGTTTGGAAAAGTGGACACCTACATGAAAAGGATGAAACTGAACCACTTTCTCACACCATACACAAAAATAAACTCAAAATGGATAAAACAGCTAATTGTAAGACCTGAAATCATAAAAATCCTAGAACACAGGAGTAATTTCTCTGACATCAGCCAAAGCAATAACTTTCTAGATATGTCTCCTGAGGCAAGGAAAACAAAAGCAAAAATAACTGTTGGAACTACATCAAAATAAGCTTCAGAACAGCAAAGGAAATAGTCAACAAAACTAAAAGACAACCTACTGAATGGGAGAAGGTATTTGCAAACGACATATCTAATAAAAGGCTAGTATCCAAAATATATAAAGAATTTATATAACTCAACACAAAAATAAACCAGTTTAAAAAGGGCAGAAGACATGAACACACATTCTCCAAAGAAGACATACAGATGTCCAACAAACATAAAAAGATGCTCAACAACATCACTGATGAGGGAAATGCAAAGCAAAACCACAATGAGATATCACCTCACAACTGTCCAAATACCTAAAATCAAAAACACAACAGACAACAAATGCTGGTGAGGATGTGGAGAAAAGGGAACCCGGTGCAGGACCGCTGGAAATACAAAAGGGTGCAGCCACTGTGGAAAACAGTATGGTGATTCCTCAAACAATTAAAAATAGAATTACCATATGAATGGATATTCATGGATCCATGGATTACCATGGATGAATGAATGGATAAAGAAGAGGTAGTATACATCAATAGTGATTAGCCATAAAAAAAGAATGAAATCTTGCCACCTATGACAACATGGATGGATCCGAAGGGTATAAGGTTAAATGAAGTAAGTCAGGGAAGGGCAACCACCGTGATTTCAACTATATGTGGAATTTAAGAAACAAAACAAGCAAAGGGGAAAAAAGAGAGATTAAGAAACAGACTCCTAAGTATAGAGAACAAACTTATGATTACTAGAGGTGAGGTGGGTAGGGGGATGGGTGGAATAGGAGATGGGGATTAAGGAGTGCACTTTTGATGAGCACTGGGTGATGCACAGAATTGATGAATCACTCACTGAAGGTAATATAACCCTGTGTGTTAATTATACTGTAATTAAAATTAAAAAAATAAAAATAAACTTGCCTATAAAAAAAACTTTTAAAAAATGGGAAGTCTAAAAATAGATTTTTGAGACTGCTTCCCTAGTCTTGCTACTTTCATGCTGTGATTCAAGTGCTGGATACTGCTCCTAAAGCAGTTACTTTACAACAATATTGTATCAGAACAGCATCCGGCTATAAGCGAAGTATTTCAAAGGCTCATTTTCTTTTTTTTAAGATTTTATTTATTTATTTATCTGAGCGAGAGAGAATGAGAGCAGGAGTGAGGGGAAGAGCAGAGGGAAAGGGTGCGGCAGACTCCCTGCTGAGCAGGGAGCCCACTGCAGGGCTCAATCGCAGGAACCTGACATCACGACCTGAGCTGAAGTGGAAGGCAGATGCTTAACCCACTGAGCCACCCAGACATCCCTCAAAGGCTCATTTTTTAACTGGGGTTCCCTCACCCCATTTCCTGTCCAACCTACTGAAAAAAATGGCATTTCCAAGTATATGAGACATTTCTGCTTAGTTTTAAATCTTTTACTTTGGCGGTGCGGGGTGGGGTGAGAGGGGTGCAAACCTTTATTGAGCGGTGAGCTTCCTTTAAAATCAATTTTCATACTCTTAGCCAATTTCCTTTCAAATTCACAGAAAATCAAGGACTACATCAAGGGTTTTGAGTCATTGTAGAAGTTTGCCAGCTTAAAATATTTCATTAGTCTACCTCATTTGTTGGACGTTCATTGTTTCATATCACATCTTGAATCATACTTGTTCTTTACATTTAAAAAAAGTCATAAGTTGATCTCTAACCAACTTACATGACTTGAAGAGAAATAAAAACAAGATGAGTAATAGTAACAAAAAGCAATTGCCTTCTCACTGTTTAGCATTTGACTTTTCAACCCTGAACTTCATACCTGTCGCTGAAGATAACTATTGTGAACCATCTAGAGGAATTGATAACATAAGCACCAACTTGTTCTTAACCTGATTAAGTTCAATATTTTGCCTGAATGTGTAAAACCAGAAACTTTAACTTCAACATGTAAAATGTAACTACATCTCCTTCTGGAAGGAAATTTTTTTCCCTGAAGAGATCAGATTATACTGGTATAAAAAAACTATTCAATCTCTCAGTTGATAAATGATATAATCATTGAAACATAGAGAAAACACATTTTAATTCAGTTATCATAAATTACAGTTATCTTTTCTAGGGGTATTTCCAGTGAATGAATTATCCCACCAACAAAAGCTCAAATAAGAAAATCAACTTCTGTTTTCCACAGCTCTTTTTAATTCCAAAAATATCTTATTCTGATTTGCTTCTGAATAGTCTGTCCTCATAAACTCAGTGTGTTTCTCATATAACAAGGACCTGAAGTTAGACAGGAAATTGAATCCTGAAGTGGGTAATTCATTTGGCAATATTTGCTATTTCCCAGATGAGTATGCCAAGATCAAAAACTAAATGAGAAACTGAAATCACTGAATGTTAGGAAAAGAAAAACTCAATTTAATCTCCATGGTCTAATAAAAGATCTTATTAGCACAGAAGCACATTCATTTCCATTCTTCTGAGACAATAAAAAACAGAAAATGTACTTGTTTCTGGAAGGAGCAAGAACCTCTAGAACTTATGACTCATAAATAATTAAAAAACTTCAACAAATCTTAGCTGGCTCTTCTTGCCCAGGCAAAGAACCCATCATGTACCAACCCAAAGTAAAAAATAACTAAAGAATAGAGAAGCTGCTTCTTAATTTCTTATGCCTCAGAATTATCAATCTATTTCTAGGGAAATAGGAAAATAAATTTCATATTAGCATTTTTTTCAGCACATAAAAATATGTAGCTATCTAAAATAAGGCCATTCCATTTCAGTAAACAGAGTTTCTTTCAAACCACCATCACTAAATTATACTAGATCTTTAAGGGCACTTTTAGTTCTATCACATATCGATTCTTATATCACATAAGAAAGTATGCCCTAATAGACAATTCACAAAATGATAGAACTGAAAATATCTTTAAGCAGAAAATACTATAGCCTCCTGCTCTAAAAAGTTTATAAATGCTCCTTTTGCCCAAAAACCTAAGAAATCTTTAGACCCACCATAACAAAAGCAACAAAACAAATGACATACAGACAATGAAATTTAATAGCCTGATTCCATGTTGTTGTTGGTTTTTTCTTAAAGGAAATCACTAAGGGCAATAATATGTATATTAGAAAAAACTGCATCCTTTGTAATTGTTTCCTACAATGTTATGTTACTGATTTATATCCAAAGCAGCAGGAAAAGATGAGCACCGCTAATAAGGTAAGGGCATGCCATTACAATATATGGGTGAAGATACACAAATAACGCTAGCTATTTTGGTAATTTCTGCATGTTTATCTAAAGAAGCCAATTCAACACTATTATTTAACCCATTCTAATATTGAACTAGTTCCTGGGAGAAAACTTTCCTCCTATTTAAATTCTCCCAACACCAGCTTAATTTTGCTTAAAAAAAAAAATACAAAGCCTGACAATAACCTTATTATCACATGAGAATCACTGTTCACTTATCACTAAAGCAAAAGTCAAAGGAACCGATAACACAGAATGACAACATATGTGTGTGTAAATAGGCATTTCTGTTTAACATGGATAGGAATGAACCTGACCAATTTTTACAGTAATCTGGCAACTGTAACCAGCATTTAAAATGTGCATTTTTATTATGCAGCAATTCCAGTCCTGGAAATGTACATACAGAAATACCAATATCCTGGATGCCTGGGTGGCTCAGTCAGTTAAGCATCTGCCTTTGGCTCAGGTTGTGATCCTGGAGTCCCAGGACTGAGTCCCACATCGGGCTCTCTGCTCAGTGGGGAGTTTTCTTGTTCTCTCTCACTCTCTAATAAATAAGTAAATAATTTTAAAAAAACAATATCCTACATAAAGATATGCATAAGGATGCTTACTGGAGCATTTTCTTATAGCAAAAATTTTTGAAATAATTTAAATATTCGTTGATAGGGAAATAGTTAAATATAGCCTGGTAGAGTCTTCACTGGAAGAATGTGCAGCCTTTAGAAAAAAATGCTACAGAGTTGCATATACAAACTTGGAAAGGTATTAATGCTATATAATTAAGTCACACAAAAAAGTTCCAGAACAAATATTTTATAAGAATGAGAGAATATAAAATTAAGAATAAATGCCCAAGCAACAGGTCTGTGTGTTGTCTAAGCAGAAAGTCTCAGAGGATTCTCACCACCGCAGCACAGCAGAACTTTCTTTGATGATGGAAGTGTTCTGTATCTGTACTATCCAGTAAGGTACCCACTGGCATATGAATCAATGAACACTTAAAAAGTAGCTAGGATGACTAAGGAATTGAATTTTTACTTTTATTTTCTATTAAACTTAAGTTTAAATTAGTACATATGACTAGTGGCTCCCATACTAAACAAACACAACACTAAAGTTTTAACACCTAAAAGATAGGATAAGCCAGAAGGTGGCTTTCGGGTCTGATTCAAAAAAAAAAAAAAAAAAGGCAATGTGATAATGAGTAACTACGTCTCTCCTGACCTCCTCTCTTCTGGGCAATCTGTGTCTGAGACTTAGGTTCACATGGTACAAAGAAACATGATCTGTGTCTGAAAGACTGTTTCTGCTCTTCTTTTCAAAGGAGAAATATGGACATGGCACACACCTTAGGATTCAAGGACTCATTGACTCAAAGGATTCAATGATTCTTTTGCATGAAGAAGGTTAATTTAGGATCTCTTTAGTTCCAAATAATATTAGCTAGTAATCATCAAAAATACTTGCTGTCTTATAATTCCAGGATTGTCATTTTAAATAAAATCAAATTGGCATTAACGCCTAATACCAATCTAAGATTACCTCCCTTTCTGGAATACTGCAACGGCCACCCAACTGGTCATTCTACTTCCACTTTCACCCACCACTCCCATCCATTCTTCTTTGCTGACATAAAACTGTCTCCAAAATATTAGTCGGTCAACTTATTTCTCAGCTCAAATCCCTTTTTTACAGATTGGTACTACTAACTCTAGCAAGTTTCAAGCTCCATCACCATTGCTACTGTCTTAGTCTCTTTATTTCTGAAGGTCCACATCTGACTTCTACAAACATCTCCCAAATAGGCACCTACCTTCATCTTTGAACTACCCAACCTATTTTCATAGCCACCAAATCCATCTGTCTACAATCCAAATCTTGAAATGCTATCCTTTTGTTTAAAACCATCCAGGGGCACCTGGGTGGTTCAGTTGTTAACCAACCGCCTTCGGCTCAGGTCACGATCCTGGAGTACCGGGATCGAGCCCCGCATTGGGCGTCCTGCTCATCGGGAAGTCTGCTTCTCCCTCTCTCACTCCCCCTGCTTGTGTTCCCTCTCCAGCTGTGTTTCTCCCTGTCAAATAAATGAATAAAATCTTTAAAAACAAAACAAAACAAAATCCATGCTCGGCACCTGGGTGGCTCAGTCATTAAGTGTCTGCCTTCAGCTCCCGTCATAATCCTAGGATCAAGCCCCACATTGGGCTCCCTGTTCAGCAAGGCGCCTGCTTCTCCTTCTCCCACTCTCCCTGCTTGTGTTCCCTCTCTCAAATAAATACAATCTTTAAAAAATAAAAATAAAAAATAAACATCAGTGGCTACCCTCTGCCAAATAAAAGAATTTTTTTTTAAAACATCAATGGCTATCCTCTGCCAATAGCAGAGATTCCTAGCAAACTGCAAACAGGTTACAGGTTGAACCAAGATATTAATCCTTTCATCTTTCAAGACAGCCAGGTAAGGCCCAGGGCTACTGGAACTTCCAGCAGGTCATTTCCCAGCGTGAGCAGCTTTATTTATTTTGTATGACCAATCTCTCCATTACTGTATTAATGACATGCATTTTTATTATGTTAAAAACCTAAAATTTACCATTTTAACCATTTTAAGTGTGCAGTTCAGTAGTGCAAAGTATATTCACGTTACTGTGAAACAGATTTCTAGAACTTTTTCATCTTGCAAATATCAAATGCCATACCCATTAAATAAATCCCCTTATTGCCTTCCCCCAAGTCCCAGTAACCCATTCTATTTTCTATTTCTATGAATTATTTTAGTGGAATCATACGCATTTGTCCTTCTGTGACTATTTCACATAGCATAGTGTCCTCAAGGCTCATTCCCAATGTAGCATGTTGTATGATTCCCTTCCTTTGTAAGGCTGATTAATATTCCACTGTGTGTTTGTGTGTGTGTTTATTCATTCATTCATCATAAACATTTGGATTACTTCTACTCCTAGAGTTTTGCGAGTAGTGCTGTTATGAACATAAGTGTGCAAATATCTCTGAGACACTGCGCTTTCAATTCTTTGGGATATATACCCAGAAATGAGATTGCTGGATTATACAGTAATTCTATTTTTTTAGGAAATTCCATAATATTTTCCATAGAAGCTGAACCATTTTGCAATTACACCAACAGTGTAGAGCTCTAATTTCTCCACATCTTTGCCAATAATTGTTATTTTGTTTTCCTTTTTTTAATAAAAGCCATCCTAAAGGATGTAATCTCTCATTATGGTTTTGAGTTGCATTTCTCTTATGATTACTGATACTGAGCAACTATTGATGCTTACTGACCACTTACACCTTTGGAAAAATATCTATTGAAGTTCTTTGCCCAGTTTTTAATTAGTTTACTTTGCCGTTGAGCTATAGTTTTTTATATATTGTGGATACTAATCCCTTATTAGATACATGACTTGCAAGTATTTTCTCCCATTCCATAGGCTGCCTTTTTATTCTTAATCCCATCCTTGGATTCACAAATGTTTTAAAGTTTGATATAGTCCCATTTGCCTGTTTTTGCTTTTGTTGCCTAGGCTTTCTGTGTTATATCCAAGAAGTCATTATGATGCCCAATGTCACAAAGCCTTCCCCTATATTTTCTTCTAAGCATTTACAGTTTTAGGTGTTATATTTAGGTCTTTAATCCATTTTAAGTTCATTTGTATAAGACAAAGGTCCAATTTTATTCTTTTGTATTTGGATATGCAGTTTTCCCAATACCATTTGTTGAAGAAACTGTCCTTTTCCCACTGAGCAGTCTTGGTACCCTTGGCCAAAGATCATCTGACCATATATGCAAGGGTTTATTTCCAGACTCTAGCGTACTGGTCTATTTGTCTTTATGGCGGTACCAGTTTGACTACTTTGAATTGCTGGGTTTGATTACTGCAGTTTTTGTAACATTTTGAAATCAAGAAGTATGAGCACTCCAACTTTTTTCTTCTTTTTCAAAATTGCTTATACTATTCGGACACAAAGTCCTTTTTTATGTGTGTTACGACTGTGGTGAGGGGGGAGATTGGGAATGACTGAGCCCTACAGAAGACTGCCTTCAAACTTTTTGTTTATGCATACCCCAGAAGGTTTTCAGTGGTATGTATCTCTTGCACAAAAGATGTAATTTCTTAAATACATACACATGGGCATTTTAATATAAATGTATACCATCCTTTTAAATATATTCAGTGGATTCTATATACTGCAGGGAAATTATGATACACACCAACATCAGTTAAAAAATTATGTTCTCTAAAAGTAATTTTATAAATCCTTTTTTTCTCCTTAAATTCTTATTTCCATTCCATTTCCACCACAGTACTATTCTAATGTAATATTATTTTTATTATTAATCCAAAAATTTCTCTGCAAAAATATGAACTGAGAAAAATTTTCTTGTGGTAAGACTCCGCATGTTTGAATTTTTCTTGACTTATTGCAATTATTATTTTTTTTAAAGATTTATTTGACAGAGAGAGACACACTGAGAGAGGGAACACAAGCAGGGGGAGTGGGAGAGGGAAAAGCAGGCTTCCTGCGGACGTGGAGCCCGATGCAGAGCTGGATCCCAGGACCCTGGGATCATGACCTGAGCCGAAGGCAGACACTTAACGACTGAACCACCCAGGTGTCCCTGACTTACTGCAGTTATTATTAGAAGTTGATAACTGATAATAACATACATATACCACAAATTTTGATGACTACTGAACATAAATAGCTAAAATTATTTGAAAATGTTCAGTGAGGTGGATGGGGGAGTTCCTTGGTGCCTTGATTAAAGGGGAAGTTTTTTTGAACACCTTGGAGCAACTTACTGTAATAATATTCAGAATGTGTGAAAGATGAGCCTTTAGTAAAGTGGAAGAAGGGCAGGGTAGAAAAGTAGACATTTTAATAAGAATATATGGAAACTAATTTATTTAAAACTACCTGTTTCCAAAGTAACCTTTGGGCAAAGTTCCACAAAATTCCTAAATATTAACTTCCAACTGATGACCCTGTACTGCAATCTCTGCAGCTTCATCCCTCAACAACTCCTACTCTCCCACAGTTTACTATTTGTAGCTTTATGAACCCCATCCTGTTTCACATCCCTTGCCTGACCATTTTCTCTCTACTTGATGGGACTAAAACTTGATAAAGACGGTTCCTCTCCGGCAACTTCCCTGAGTCCCCCATGTAGAATGAACTAACACTCCTCCATTCTCCATCATGTGCCAAATTACAGGACAACAACTTTGACACTCCTTTTACATGCTTATTTCCTTTATTGACTGAAAGCTCCTTGAGGGGAGGAACCTATTTTATTCACCCTTTAAGACTACTGTGTGCTTAGTACATAGGAAGTACTCAACAAACACTAGCTCTATGAAGGAATTAAAGACTACAAATGTCTCATCTCCTGATTGACAAATTTCTGTGAGAGCCTCTTCCAATCTTAAATAGCTAACAAAATCCATTAACTCCATAAATATTTTGAAAATCCTAAATACATCTCCCCAGTAGGATCTCAAACAAAAGAGAGCATTTTCATGAAGCATAAAAAATGGGTATTTTGGGACGCCTGGGTGGCTCAGTTGGTTAAGCGACTGCCTTTGGCTCAGGTCATGATCCCGGAGACCCGGGATCGAGTCCCACATTGGGCTCCCTGCTCGGCGGGAAGCCTGCTTTTCCCTCTCTCCCTCCCCCTGCTTGTGTTCCCTCTCTCGCTGTGTTTCTCACTGTCAAATAAATAAAATCTTTTTTTAAAAAATGGGTATTTTATGTCCTTTGTAATATCCCATCACATAAAGTGACCCCATGATTTCGGGTTATCCTAAAAAGTACACTTCGCACAGCGACCGTATAAAAACAGGACTTTAACTGATGACTGCAACATAACTCCCTGCACGCTTTATCTTCTATCTTTCTGGTAAAAGAGGCAAGAAGGAAAGTTGCCTTACTAGGAAAATTTTTAGTATGTCACTAGGAAATTATTTTATTATCAAGTAAATGAGGAGAACCACAATATTGTAATGTCCAAATTACCTTCAAATATTCTCATTTTCCCTCTCTGTACACGTATTTCTTTTTTTGCCCAACTCAATTATAAATATCAAAAAGTTCTGGTCTAAAAATCCAGTCTCTGTAAATGATGTCATCGCAGTTTGTGAGGACCCCTACTAATGTACCCCTGGGTAATAGTATACCCATCTCTGAAATTTCAAAGTATGAAACAAAATGTTTTGTCTAAAATAGCATCTGAGTAGAAACAATTATTAATAGTTACCACTAATGTAAACATTGGGAAATAGTAGGGTTCAAGATCTCTTCTAGAGAAGAGCAACACCTGGGTGGCTCAGTCAGTTAAGTATCTGCCTTCAGTTCAGATCATAACCCCAGGGTCCTGGGATCAAGTCCCGCATCAGGCTCAGCAGGGAACCTGCTTCTCCCTCTGCCTGCCATTCCCCCACTTCTGTGCACTCGCGCTCACTCTCTAATAAATAAAAAAAAAAATCTTTAAAGCCACAGAAGATATTCTCATTTCATAACTGAAGATACAAAGTAACACAGTCATACTGTTATTCTCTGACAATTCAAATATGGAAGATAGTAGTATTGAGTTCTGTGTGCCCAGGTGCCAGTTATCATTAGGTCTATCCCAGTTGTCCACATTAAAATAATTAAAACAACTAATAACACTTCAAGATTATCATTATTGTTGTCTTGTTTTTACATATCCCCTAGAAATGAGCTGGGATCAGAAAGTAAAACTACATAAGCTAGGAAAATAAAATGATCTCATGACTCCTTTCCCAATCATCATTTCTAACACCAACAGAAGTGAAGCAAAGCAATGTCCAACACCAGCAGTAGATTAAGACAGGTGCTACCTGCTTAGTTCAGGTTCTCTTAATGAAGAGCTCTTTACAAAATCTGTCTTTTTGTTTGTCTTTTAACAAAACAAGACCTGCAGTGATTATGGAAATTTATAGTGCTAGTCATCCCTAGAATTCCAAATACTTTATTAATAGTAGGACAAGATATTTTGATCTCAATTTGTAAATTAAAGCACTGTTTTAACTGTAAAATATCAGCTTGGCAAAGGGGCTCACTGGTTAAAAGGTTGTTTCTCCATTTATTTTCCCCTTGAATGGATAACACTCCCGATAATATCAATATACACAAACCTAAGAATTTAATTTAAAAGGATAATAAATTAAATCACACTTGTAAACCCATAAGCATGTTGCAAATTAATCCAGATGCTTAGGGATATGACTATATATCCCCAACTGCCTGGACTGAGTTCATATCCTTAGACTAGCCTTCACTGTGTCACCTTGGACAAGTATTCAACCTGTATGTGCCTAAATTTAAGCACCTGTAACTGTGCCATACAATACGGTAGGCACTAGCCGCATCTGGCACATTTTCATTAATTTAAGCTTAAATTAAGTAAAATTAAAAATTCAGTTCTTTGGTTGCACTTGCCCCATTTCACGGGCTCAAGAGCCAGATGTGACTAGAGGCTCCCATAACGGACAACAGAGACGGTGATAAAAATAAGTACGACAGTATGACTGAGAGTAACAAATATGATCAAGAGAGCAGGAATGACTATGTTAGATTTAGTGATCAGAAAAGGCCTTCATGAGATGTTGACATTTGAGACAAGACTTGACTCCTAAGATGTGGCTTGAATGCAAAGACCTGCATACAGCCTCCAAAGCAGAGGCAAGAGCATGGGCTAAGGCCTCAAGCACACATGAATCTCACTGGTTTAACCACAACAAAGTGTGTCCGAAGCACAAGAAATAAGTGGAGAGTAATATGGGGTACAAGAAGTGGCAGGAGGCAGGGCCTCATGGGCCTTACAAACAATATAAGAACTTTAGATTGTATATTAAGCACAATAAAAAGCCACAGAGTTATAAACAGGCATGTTATGATCTACATTGTCTTTAAA
The DNA here is from genome assembly GCA_004023965.1 of Spilogale gracilis. NCBI lineage: Eukaryota > Metazoa > Chordata > Mammalia > Carnivora > Mephitidae > Spilogale > Spilogale gracilis. The sequence goes on from PITA01009321.1 coordinate 16,422, forward strand.
AGCTCACTCTGGCTGGAGTGCCTGGGGTGCCTGAGTGACTCAGTCATTGAACATCTGTCTTCAGCTCAGGTCATGATCCTGGGGTCTTGGGATCGAGCCCCACATTGGGCTCCCTGCTCCACAAGAGGACTACGTCTCCCTCTACCTCTGCATGCTGCTCCCCCTGCTGTGGTCTGTCAAATAAATAAAACCTTTAAAAAAACCATATTTATTTTGGGGCACCTAGGTGGCTCAGTGAGTTAAAGCCTCTGCCTTCGGCTCAGGTCATGATCTCAGGGGTCCTGGGATCGAGGCCCGCGTCGGGCTCTCTGCTCAGCAGGTAGCCTATTTCCTCTGCTCTCTCTGCCTGCCTCTCTGCCTACTTGTGATCTCTCTGTCAAATAAATAAATAAAATCTTAAAATATATATTTATTTTTATAAATATTTATAAATATATTATAAAAAATAAATAAAAGCTCATTCTGTTCTTGGGAAATAATTACAAGAAACCAAGACTGGAAGCAGGAAGTTCTGTTAGAAGACTGGTGCCATTGCCCAGGTGAAAGAAGAGCGGGGCAGTGGCAGGGGGATAGAGAAAATGTGCTGTTTCTTCTATATCCCCTGTCCACAGCCCCATATCCACTGTCCTTCACAACCTGGCCCCTTAAAAAAAGTTAACTCTTTTTTTTTTTTTTTAGCTCCTCAATGGTCTGTAAATATGCTTTCTGCCTCCACCATTCCACTGAAACCGTCCTAAGGTGCCAGTCGCCTGCACCTTCCCAAAACCAATGGGCACTTTTGCATCCTTACCTTAGCTGACCTCAGCTGCATTTGCAACTGTTGACTGCTCTGCCCTTTCATCAAATCCTCTCCTCCCTCCACTCCTGGGCATTGCTCCCACCTGGCTTTCCTCTTTTTTTTCAGCCTATATTACTCTTCAACAGCAGGCTCCTCTAAGGGTTTAACCTCTATATGACCCTTAAACAGCAGGCTCCTCTAAGGGTTCATCTTCAGTACTCAGTTCACTTCATAGCACACATCACCTGGGAGACTGAACTGACCCTGTTGGCTGGTAACCCCCAAAGTAACATCTCTGGCCCAGAGGACTTACTAAGTTTTGGACCTCTAGACTGTGTTTGACTGGACCCCCTCACTTGGACATACCATAAACATTTCACATGCAAAAGGTCCAAAGCTTATCGCCTTCATTATCTCTCATTAAACATACTTTCCCAGGGCAACGGCATTCTCAACTCCCTCACTCATCAGCTACAACCCCACCACTGGATCTTCACTAGGTCCTGTAGACTCTACCTTCCTAATAGACTTCCACTCTATCTCTTCCTCTCAAGTCCTGCTGAGGTGATTTTAGTTCAAACTCACATGGCTTCTTGGATTATTGGAACAACCTCCCACCAATCTCCCTGCTTTCCATCTTGCCACACTGCTGCCCTATCAGGTATTCAAAAACTTTGATGAATACGAGTACAAACTTGACCATGTCATTTCTCTGCTGAAAGTCTTTCAAAGGCATCCCACTACTTTACAGGCTCCTCATCACCATTACAACCTTGGTTCCCCACATCCTCCTCTTCGGCCATGCAGATCTTCTTAGTTCTCTAAATGTCACATTTCAGGCCTCCCTTCCTCTGCATTCTACTACCTCTCCCCTATGCATCTAACTTAAAGGATGGGCTTGGGGCACCTGGGTGGCTCAGAAGGTTAAGTCTCTGCCTTCAGCTCAGGTCATGATCTCAGGGTCCTGGGACTGAGCCCCACATGGGGCTCTCTGCTCAGCAGGGAGCCTGCTTCCTCCTCTCTTTCTCCCTGCCTCTCTGCCTACTTGTGCGCTCTCTCTCTCTGTGAAATAAATAAAATCTTTTAAAAAATTTTAAAAATAAAGAGTGGGCTTAAGTATCACTTCAAGGAGTGTCTGCTAGCGCCAGATACATATATGTGTATGTGTGGATATATACACACATAAGTATGTATATCAATCACACCATATGGCTGCTGTTAGCTTATTTGTCCCAGTAAACTATAGCTCCTAGACGGCAGAGACCACCAACCTTATTTGCTTTGTAGTGATATCGAGTAGCAGAGTAAATATGCACAGATATTTCTGATTTGGTAACTTCTACATTTAAGAAAGGGGAAGGAGTTTAGTGGGACTTTTACCACCATTCCAGTATAGCACAAAATAACAGCACAGTATCACTAACCCAAATGTGCTTCCGCTGGGAAATACGAAGAAACCAATAAACACAAATGGGAGAAACGTGGGAAATTCTGAGAAACTATGCACTATCTAATAAACCAGACTTGGGATGCTATACTACCTGGACAAGGGCTTACTTAACACTGCTTGAGGATAATAACAGGTGGAAAGCGTCTCTTCTCAATAAAGGAAATTAACTTTTCGTGGCCGTGTTGCTGTAATTTTCGTTCCTGCTGTCGATTCGCCCTTACTTCCTGACAGGTTTTCCTTATATGGGAGACGCTTAGCTTACTCACCACCTCAGGAGTCACTCACTTGTCAATCAGACATTTATTGTCTACATCTGAATGGGGGGAAGGGGCTAGAAGAAGGGAGACTGTGCGATGATAAACACTTTCAGGAGGGAGGGTGGCAGAAGGCCACCGTCCCGGGGATGGAGGAGAGGGCGGGAGGTTGAGGCAGTACCGGGGGAGAGCGCTGACAGCTGGCCAGGCATGGGAAGCAGGATGCGATCACTGAGCAAAACGTGCGGAACACGGGACCCTGGAGGCAGGGGGAGATGAAGAGGGCACTCGGAGAGAAATGGGGAGGAGAGTGGGGTCGACAGAAGCTACAGGAAGCAAGGCGCAATTCTGGCCAGAGGGCGAGTGGTTTAGGAGAAAGCTGGGCGAGAGAAAGACAGCACGGACGCCACCAGGGCGCACGGAGCTGTAGGATGAGGGAGGGCAGAGGATCAAAGCAGTGCGACGAGGAAAAAGCGGGGGGAACGAGGCGCCCCCAGAGCAGCGGCGGCAGGGCGGCTAGGAGACCCGAACCCTCCGAGCAGGGGCCGCGGCGGAGCGGGGGAAGGGAGAGGCGAGGCGAGGCGAAGAGCACTTACTGGGGTCCCTCCGCACCGCGCCGCTGGGGGTCTCCTCCCGCAGATGAGGGAAGAGGAAGTCCCGGGCGGCCTGGAGGTCCTGGAAGTAGCAGAACTGGACAATGGAGCAAGCCATGGCTGCGGGAACCCCGCTCGGGCACCCACCTCACCTCACCACGCCCTACCCACCAACACCCCCACGGCTTCCACAGCCGAATCCGCACTGCTTTAGCCACGCAGGGGCGGGGAAACTAAACCGGAAGCTGTCAGCGCGCTCGGGCCCACCGCCCCGGAGCACTGCGCCTGCGCGGAACGACGCAGGCGCGGGGGGCTGGCGAGGTCCAAGTCATGTGACCGGCGGCTGCGGAGCGGGCAGCCGGCGTCGACGTGGAGGCTGGCGCGGCAGCCTTTCGTCCCGGCTCTGTGCTTACACCCTGGAACGAACCCTTTTATTCGTTCTGGCTTTAAGCCAGAGATGACCTAATTGGACGTTGTACACGCCAGCCTTTGAGTCATTTAACCAGTCTTTTTGATGTCCTACTGTTGGCACGATCCCGATATTCCAGAGAAGAATCCCTGCTAAACTCGTGGCAGACCAGAGGGGGACGGTATCATGCAAGCCTCAGAGTTTGAAGAGATCGCTTTCTGTTTTGGAAATCAGCCCCATTAAGACTGACTTTTAAATGTTCCTTCTGTAAATTCCCATAGTACTACGCACGCCTTATATAGTACGGGTTATGTTGGATTATAGACTTTTAAGTTTTCGACACTCACTTGGTTTTTCATTCATCCTAAAGTTCATCCGTCCATTCAGCAAATATTGGTTGTTCATCTTTTCTGTGCCAGACACGCGAGGCGCTGGGTGTGAAACAAAAAGTAAAAGAGATGAAATATTATTCTCACGGAGCTATAATTTTAGTGGCAGACAGAAAGCAAGCAATTAATTACTCTACTATTTAACTGAAATCGTGACAACGCTAGAAAGAGAAGTACAAAGTGATAAGACAGAACATAACAGGGGACCCTTACCTAGTGGTTGTCTCTTTAGTTTTGTTGGGGTGGGTGTGGAGGGTTGCCAGAATCAGGAACAGACTTTGTTGTAAACTCCTAGGTTCGGCACATCTTAATTTAATGCTCAAAACCTTCCTGGAGAAAATATAGGTACTTGGATACAGCTACAATTGAAATCAGCATTGCAAAACTCTAGCTCAGCTCTCAAATAATAAATATGGCAAGAAATAAACATGGCAATTTTATATTTTTATATTTCATATATATAATGTATAGGATCTCATTTAACTCCACTTTATATCCACAGGGTCTGGCATAGGACCTGGCAGGCAGTGCTTAATAACAATTTACTGAAGGAATAAATGGAATGGAATGTCTACATAAAGTAAATAGAGTAGCCCACTTCTATTACAAGACACTTTATATCTTTCAAAGTATTTTTCTGCCCATTGTTTCATTGGGTAGTCACAATGCCATCATGATAATGTGTCTTAGCTCACTTTTTTTAAATAAAGAAATTTACCAGAAATTTACCTAAATGTCACTGAGATGACTCTTGAAGTTCATTTGCATTATTTTTTTTCTAAAAAGTAAAAATCAAAAAGGAATGATTTTCATGTTAGCACAAAGCCCCATAGGCACTCACATACTTCCCAAAAGTAGAAACCTAATGGAAATTAGTTGCAGGCCTGTAGATGAAGTCCAGAGATTTCATGTCTTCCAGGCCTGTGTACACACTTAGTCCTAAAAATGTAATTATAATTTAGTGCCTAGGTTCCTACTCCACTAATTCCAATTTCTAGAGTAGAATGATTTTCACAAAATTATCTACTCTATGTTATCAGCTAAACAGGGATCAGTTCTCACCTATAAAATACATGGTTGGCTTAGATGTGCTTCAAGATTTCTTAAGCATCAGAGACCTGTAATTCTAGGATGTAAGCTTGCAGAAAAGGCATACTTTCAATGCTTTCATTTCCATCTGAAAAATTGCAGTGTTTCTTCAGATCATCCTCTCCTGGTGATTAAACCCTTCAAATATGGCACCAATACCAATTTTAAATTTTAAATACATTTTATTTTATTTTATTTTATTTTATTTTATTTTATTTTATTTTATTTTATTTTATTTTATTTTATTTTATTTTATTTTAAATACATTTTAAATTTATATTCCTAGCTTTGCCGGATGAATAAAGAACACGTGATACTTTTTGGAAGGATACAGTGTCATTCCTTGAAAACCTTTCAAGTTCCTATTCAGGTAAATGCATTTTGTGGAAGTAACTGCCCTTGGCTGCTTCAGCTGGCCTTTGTTCTTCCCTGAGGCATTCATATATCTCCTGTGTCGTGGCCATTGAATTTCATTATTGCTGGGTTTCAATGGTGAAGTCCCTGACTTCCTTCCAAGTGGTATTGAAAAGGCTCATTCATGAATGTTTCGAAGGACTTCAGATACCCTTCACAGAAATTACAACACATTCATGAACTGAACTCTTCCCCCAGGAAGTTGTAAAGCTGCAGGGGGATGCCTCTGGAGCTCCGCTGTCATGGTTTCTGCCAGTGTGGGAGGATTGTGTTAGACAGGGAACGTCACCAACCACACAGTCACAAGGAAGCACATTGCAGAAAATGTGCAGGCTTTACAAATCCCAGAATAGACCGTGTCTCTCAGGGGTATGAGTTTGGGAGCTAGAAAAAGCACCAAAATAATCCAGATTCTGTGACCAAAATAATCACAGGAGGGTTACTAACATGAATTCTCCAGAATCCATTACTGTGAGTTAGAGCGCTGGTAGCCATTGTTAAGAGAGAAATGCCTCCTGAACACGGTTAGCAGCAGGTCTTTGCCCATCTTTAACAACAGCCTAAAGTTGAAGGTACTGTGATGGGGGATGGGAGGTGAAGTATGAAAGAAAGAACAATGGTCTTAGAGTCGGGAGACTGTGGGTCTATCTCAGACCACTAATAAGTCACATGAACTTGGGCAATTCATGTCACCTTCCTGGGCCTTTGTCTCTTCATCTGTAAAATGAAGAGAATGGACTCTGAAGTCTGTCTCACAGATGTGTAGTTTTGGTAAGAAACTGGGAAGGAAAAGGTCTCAGATTTGGAGCTGCTTAAAAGGAAGGATCTGGGGGTGCCTGGGTGGCTCAGTGGTTAAATCTCTGCCTTCAGCTCAAGTCATGGTCCTGGAGTCCTGGGATTGAGCCCTGCATCGGGCTGTCTGCTCGTCGGGAAGCCTGCTTCTCCCTCTCTCACTCCTGCTGCTTGTATTCCCTCTCTAGCTGTGTTTCTGTCTGTCAAATAAATAAAATCTTTAAAAAAAAAAAAAAAGGAAGGATCTCTGTAGACATCCCAGTAAGAGGCATGGGTGGACAGGAGTGAACATGAAGGCACTGAGCATCTTTAAGCGCAAGAAATGAGAGCAGAGAAAGAGGATAGATGGACACCTTACCTCATAGTTGTACAGAAGGACACCCTTGAATTGAGGTCTGAATTGAAATGTGAGCAGAAGCAAGGGCTATATACAACTAGACTTTATTCAACAAACATCTGCAGAGGATAACATCTAATTTATTGTACTAAAGGTAATGTGGCGAACACAGGGAGGTGATAAGAACGAACCCTCTAGAGACTCAGTACCTAGGCAGGAAACAACCACAAATGACTCTAACAAAAAGCAGAGTGTGATGAGGGCTATGAATGACTTTTGGTTCTCATATAGGGCTGTAGGAGAAAGAAAGGAGTCAGTTTTGTTTGGTAAGCTTGTCCTGTGGAAAAGGAGTGGTGAGGAAGAGGTACAGTAGCCCATAAACAGATTGTTTCAGATTATATAGAACCTCAAAGTCCCAATACTACTATCTGACTTTTATTCTGCGTGCAAGGGATAGCCAACTGAAGACTTTTTTAGAAGAATGTAGGATATGGTGGGGGGTAGCAGTGTGTGGCATGACTAAAGACACGGATACCTCAAGATATGATTAAAATAGTCTAAATGAGAAATGAGAGTGGTAAGTCAGTCCCACTCTGGAGGCCAAATCAGTGAATTTTTAGTATATGATTAGTTATGGATAGTAGAGAGGGAAGGTGAGAGCCAAGGTGATTGATGTTCAAGTGCATTGTGCAGAGAACTATGGAGATGGCAATGTCATGTCAGCAGCCAAAAGAGAGAAGGCCAAAGGAGGAATGGATTTGGGGATGAACAGAAATTGGATGAAATCAGTATTGGATGAATTCAGCATTGGATGTGTTAAATTTGAAGTGCCTATGAAAAAGCTAGGTTAAAAAGTATTTTTTTTTTAGTACAGAAGTTAGAAATATGGGATTAGAGAGGCCAGAGGTAGAACCTACCTATGGAAGCCATCTGCAGAAGTTATATTGAAGGACAGGGATAAAAATGCCACTGGATGCCGTAAGGAAAGGATTGGCAGCCCAGGAAACAAGCTAGGAGGGTTGTTTTTTGGGGGCCAATGGCGGAAGAGCTCTAGTAAAGGAGACTGGGAAAAAAGCAAAGAAGTAAAACATACATAGTGGGACCATGTCACAAAGGCCAAGGGAAAAACAAAACAAAACAAAACAAAACAAAACAAAAACAAAAACAAAGGCCAAGGGAAGCAGAAGAAAATTTCATGACCAGACTAATCTATTGTGTTGAGTTCAATAAAGAATTGAAAGGGAGTAAAAGACCAGAAGGGGTGATTGCGTTTCGTAGGTTGGAAGTCACAAGTGAGTATCCAGTTTATGGAGTAGCCAAACTCTGTTTCCTTGGCAGAAAATTTGTTACCTGACTTCAGAGGTAGCTTATTTTTCTAAGCGCTGCATGGACTAGTTATGGCATCTTTTTTCTTTTTAACTCTGGCTAAAGGAGAAACTTTTTAGAGAAAGAAGAGTTTTCTTTTTACTGACATTTAACAATTATGGAAAGAACTAACTTTGCTAAATTTTAAGTGTTTTATTGCTTGTTTGAATGTAAGAAAATATATTTATATTTTTAATATTTTCCAATATTTACATTGGGTCAAAATCTATAATGTTATAGGGAAGATATTAGCATACTTAGTTTAAAAAATATGGGTACTATGATGCTTTTAAATCTTTACATGTATGTGTGTGCAATCTATAACTTTTTTAGATAAATAATGTTAGTTTCAGGTATACAACATGATGGCTCAATATTTATGTATATTGCACAAAGATCATCTCAAGTCTAGTTAATATCTGTCATGATACATAGTTACAATTTTTTCTTGTGATGAGAACTTTTGAGATCTACTCCTTCAGCAAGTTTCAAATAAGCAACATAGTATTATTAACTATAGTCACCATGCTGTATATTACACCCCCTGACCTATTTATTTTATGAGTAGAAGTTTTACCTTTTGACCTCCTTCGCTCATTTCACCCACACCCTACACACTCCCCATCTCTGACAACCACCAATCTGTTATCTCTCTGTGAGCTGCCTTTTGTTTTGTTTTGTTTTCATTCCATGTGTAAGTTTCTATCCTCTTGACCTTAATGCAGTTAAGACTTCCCTGGTAAATAAGTCACCATCTTTAAAACAATGAGAGTGGACATTTGTAGAAGAGACGATCCATGCCCTTTTTTAACTTTACCAAGAGCACCTTCTATTATTGGGGCAACTAAGTGCCCCAATAATAGATTTAAAAACATTATGCCCCAAAGATTTAAAAACAAATATTTCTGGTTCCTCAGGTCTCAGATTGAGACTCCTCAGTCTCTGGATTCTCAAGTATCCATACGATGGAGCACAAGTTGTTGGATTTTTTCGAAGGAATTTCCAGAAAGTTCACTTTAAAGAACAGACAGCTAAGAAAAACTCTTTTGGTCTTTTCTTCCCCTTTTCTGTTTTCTGTTTTTGTTTTTGTTTTTGTTTTTCAGTGAATGTGACGTCATGGCTGTAGCTGCAGAATCCATTTTAGACAAATGAAGGGACAAAGCATGAGGATAGGAACTTGGGTGAAGCTGCCATGTCATGCTTGGACAGCCACATGTGGATTTCTCTTACATAAGAAAATAAATCTTTATGTTTCTTAGCTTTCTTAACTTTCACCTACGTTATTTGGGTTTTCTCTTATTGCAGCAGAAACTAATCCTGCCACAGTATGACCTAAATAACCAAGAGGGAATTTTTGTGAAGGAAGCTTGGTTTGTTCCATATGCCGTTTAGATAAAAACATTTTCATTTCTCTGATATTCTTTTTCTCTAGAGTAGTTCAGAAGAGATTAGACCAACTACCTGGACATTTTGCATTGTTTAAATACTTTTGGTTTCATTTGGACATAAAAATATACCCCCAGTGACCGAATAATTCTTGTTTTTTTATTTTGGGCACAATTAAGATAGATCCTTAAAAGGTTCTATGAAATAAAGAAATACCCCCAGGATTGTCTAGTAACTGAGTGAAAAGTTTCAACCAGTGATTTTCATAAGGGAAAATCGAGGGCAGGTCCACAAAAGGGCACATTGTTTGAAGGAGTTCTATGTAAACCTAGGACCCCAAGTCCAGAACGCCATCACATTGGAGGTTATGAACTCTTGGTAGATGAGGCTGACATCTTTCTTTACTGGACTTTCCCAAGGCTGACTCATCCTTTCCTTACAGGTTTCCCAAACCCTAGCTTCAACAAACTGCAACATCCCCTTTCTTCCCCTTTGATCACTTTGGATCTGGATATTTTATTAGCTTTCTCCGCTTTCTCCTCTCCTCTAGCCCCTTCTTCAAAGTCACTCTTATTCCAGACTCCTTTCTTTCTGTTAGTGGTATTTATTCTTCTGTTGGTGGATCATTTAATAACAAAAAGACTAAAAATATCCTTGGGGCGCCTGGCTGGCTCAGGCAGTGGAGCATGCGACTTGCTTGAGCTCAAGACTCACGTGGGGGTAGAGATGACTTAATACATAAGTGGTTTTAAAAATTAAAAAAACAACATCAAGGCGCCTCAGTGGCTCAGTTGGTTAAACGTCCAACTTTTTTTTTTTTTAAGATTTTATATATTTATTTATTTAGCAGAGAGAAACACAGCTAGAGAGGGAACACAAGCAAGGGAGCCTGATGTAGGGCTCCAGGATCATGATCGGAGCCCAAGGCAGACGCTTAATAATTGAGCCACCCAGGCACCTCTAAGCGTTCAAGTCTTGATTTCAGCTCAGGTCCTGATCTCAGGGTTGTGAGATCCAGCCCCACATTGGGGTCCTCACTCAGCAACGTGTCTACTGGACAGTCTCTCTCTCCCTCTCTGCCCCCCACCCCGTACTCATGAAGTCTCTCTCAAAGTAATTAATTAAAAATGCAATAACCGGGGCGCCTGGGTGGCTCAGTTGGTTAAGCAACTGCTTTCGGTTCAGGTCATGATCCCAGAGACGGAATCAAGCCCCGCATTGGGCTCCCTGCTCGGCTGGAAGCCTGCTTCTCCCTCTCTCACCTCCCTGCTTGTGTTCCCTCTCTGGCTGTGTTTCTCTCTGTCAAATAAATAAAATCTTTTAAAAAATGCAATAAAATAAAAATATTCCTCCTCTTCCCCTTGTTCATCAGCCAGCTACCAAGTTCTATTGATTTAACTGCCAAAATGTCTTTCGGATTGATACCCTCTTTTCCATCCTGCTCTCCATCTCCTTATTCCAGACCTTCATGGCCTGAACTATTTTCACATCCCACAGATTCCTTGCTGCTGATTCTGCTGTCTTCCCTCCTCAATCACCCTACACAGTGCTGTCCAAGTTGTCTTCCTGACAGTGTGACTTGATAAATCTTCCAATAACACTTTCATTTCTTCTTCTTTAATGTGTTCATTCATTTAAGAGCTCTCTTGTAGGTCTCATTAGATGCTGTAAACAACTAGAGGCTCTGTGGACATAAATATAAGTAAGACCCAGTACTGGGTGGCTCAGTCAGTTAACTGTCTGCCTTCTGCTCGGGTCATGTTCCCCGGGGTCCTGGGATCGATCCCTGAGTTTTCCTGCTCAGTGGGCAGCTGGCTTCCCCCTCTCCCCCTCCATACCCCACTTGTGCTCTCCCTCTTAGTATCTGTCTCTCTTGAATAAATACACAAAATATTTTAAAAATTTCTACAAGGGTGCAGAGCAGGAGTAATAGTACAGTTTCAGGATTTGGTAAATGCTTTTTGTAGATAATATCTGAGCTGAGTCTTGAGAGCAGAATAGGTTTTAGCCGGCTGATGATGGTGGAAGAGAGAAAGGAGGAAGTTAACCTAAGCAAAGGAAATATCCGTAAAGGCTTGGGAGCAGCAATAACTTGTGTGTACAGGAAACACAGGCAGCTGTTTCTGAAATGTGAAGTGTGACACCACAGTCAGGGGTGAGCCCAGAGAGTTGACCTAGGTGAACTTAAACATCCTCAGATTTCATTACTTCCAGAAATTAAGGGTTAATTAATATTGATTACTTTGCTTAAAGGTGAGAAAAGTCTCTTTTTGTTCATCTTCATTAATACCACTTTGCACATCTTGCCTGCAGTCTAAAGGGCTGTGGGGAGTGGACAGGATTTTGTAGGTTGGGAATCACAACTTGTTAATCCGGCCTGGCTCCGCATGACACACTTGACGATTTCCACTGGAGGCTAGATTTGTGTAGAATGTTTGCTTTCTGTTCCTCTTTGGCAAAGCTTTCCTAGACTATTAGAGTCTATACTTGAGGCACTTTCCCTTTTGTGTTCAGTGAAGCATTCCCGTCTTTCTGCTCTTTTCATTTCTCCTCCTCACATTGCCTGGTATTAGGAGACCCAGTGTCTCATTCTTCTTGGTATAGTTTTATTCCATTAGATGTAGTCCTTGAGAATAGTCCTGCCAGCAGCCACTAATTTGATTGATATTTGATGCATCTTTCAACTCTTTTTACAAGTCTAATCCTTACCACTATCTTAATTAGTTGAACCTTTTGCTCTCATCCATACTCTATTCTTCTCTTTCTTGCACAAAAATATCACCTGGAAGGTTTGAGCCATTCAGGATTATAAATCTGCACAGATGAGTTCTGGAACATTCTAGAATAGTTAGTTACTGAGCACCTGCTGTGTTGCTTCTCTGCCTGGTGCACTTTGTAATCCCTTAAAACTCAGATCAACTATCACCTCCTTGGTGAAAGACCTGACTTCCTTAGGCAAAATCAGACACTTTGAACCTCATAGCTTTTTATTTATGTATCTATTCAAAAATTTAGCACCTTGTATTATGGTTAACTGTTTGCTTTTCTGTCTCCCCCACTAGATGGTGATGTCCTCAAGGACAGGGATTATGACCTGTTTACCTTTGTGACATTCATGTATTCACTTACTCAATACATTAAAAAAAAAACAACCTACTAGATTTCAGGAGCTAAACATACACACAACTCATACCCAGTGCACAAAACACACATGTCTGTGTTAATAGATAATAAATTCCAATGAGAGATAAACAGGCAACTATAACTCCATTTTGAAAGTGCAATGTTGAACACATAAAGGAGCACATAAAAAGGGCACCTCACTTTGGGGATCAAGGAGGGCTTCCTGGAAGAAGTATCATCTAAGCTGAGGTCAGAAGAATTGAGTAGGTATTAGATATAAAGCAGATGAAGGATAGAATGGAAACAAGCAAGGCAGAGTATTCTGAGACGCACAGGAAATAACTCAACACCCAGAGGGGAGAAGACATAGGGATGTAGAGGTTGATTATACTTTAGCCTGTCTAGAGCTAAAATAAAAGTGCTAAGATAAAGCTAGAGATGTAGAGGGGGAAAAATCATAATAGTACTCAGGGATGAGTACTATGATTTATTCAGATTTGTGTCTCTCTCCAGTGCCTAGCAAAGTACTTGGCAAACGGGCAGCTGGCTAATAAATGTCTATGGAAGAGAGGGAAAAAGAAGGAATGGTCCAGCACTCCGGCGGGTGGTATGAGATGAAATGACATGAGCATCAAATCCTGCCTGCCTTCAAGGCTATTGAAATAAAAGACATATCTGTCAACATCAGTAAATAAAAAGGCCCTTGGATTAAATAGCAGAGTGGTATAGCAAACTCGGTTAATTCTGGAAAGATTGCTGTCACCAGGACTTGTCAGGAAAGCCTGAATCCAGAGGATGGGATCTGAACTGCTTCTGTAGGATGAGTATGGTTTCCACACAAAGAGAAGAAAAAAGGGACATTTTGAGTTTTACTTCATGGAGGTGAGGATATGGCGAGGCAAGGTGAAGGAGAAAAAGAATCCCTTTTAAACTTTCTTGGTTCCTCTTCTTATCAACTTCTATTTAATGAAGAGGTGTTTTGAGAATAGAGACTCACCTTCATACACTTGACCCCAAGTGAACATACTTTTTAGTACAGCTATGCATTCTGAAAACACACACACACACACACACACACACACACACACACACACACAGCACAGAGGTACAAAAATATGCTCAGTGTTAATTGTTCAGCTAAAATAAATACTGTTTTCCAAACAGGATCAATTTTGCTTTACAAAAGGAACCAACACCCTACAAATTTCAAGCAACAGTTAACCAAGAAAATTCTAGAACAACAAGTCTTCCTTAGAGCCTGTGTAATGGAATTTGCCTTCTACTGTCCTGGCTAAGTCTTCTATTAGATGTGCTGGCATTTTTGCCTATAGTCTTATAAACACATTCCAGCTGCAGCTTGCAAATCACAGTTGGATATCTTTGAATTTTTATTTTTCCAATTTTAGCGAGTGAAATAATTTCCTCTAAATGTAGTGGCTCATATTTTATTAAATTAAAATATATTTCCTCCTCATTTTTTTTCTTTTGAGCTTTAAAAATTTTGGCACTCTTTTTCAGTCTTTGCTGTTGTCTGCAACACTCCGAAATCTAGAATAATCCCTAAATTTTCTTATTGAGCTTTTTAAAACCCTCCTCTCTTAGAAAATCCTTAAATTTTGCCCACCACATTCATGCTGTTTATTTATAGAATAGTCTATAAATAAAGTCATAGACTAAAAATGTGGGTTCACTGTAGAATCTGAAAATATACTTGTAGACAAATATCCTGACCAGATGTATTATTTCCCTGCACAGCCTCCTTTATTTTTGATTTTTTTAAAAAAGATTTTATTTATTTGACAGAGAGAAACACAGCCAGAGAGGGAACACAAGCAAGGGGAGTGAGAGAGGGAGAAGCAGGCTTCCCGCTGAGCAGGCAGCCCGATGTGGGACTCGATCCCTGGTCTCCAGGATCATGACCTGAGCCGAAGGTAGTCGCTTAAACAACTGAGCCACCCAGGCGCCCCTCACAGCCTCCTTTAATAGGCCAGCCATACTGCTATATATTGCTTTACGAGAATTTTAGCAGTTTTAAATCCTTCTTTCCAAGTTGATTTGAATTAATATTGCAAATAAGATTTTATAAAATATGACCATGACTGGGATGAAAACACATTTTTTAACCATTAGTTAACGTTTACGAGTAGTGGTGTGGTGGACTCAAGCTGCCTCTTACCAGATGGCCAGAGCTGATTAGTAACATTTCAAGAAATTTGTAAACTATTTACTGTCAGCTTGGTGACTTAAAATCTGCCACAGTCAGAGTATTTTCCACCAGAGAAATCAGCAAACCCTACAAACTGGATTTATTCTTTCTACCCCCTACCAAAACCACTTGTTAAATATTTACTAGCTTGCCACTGACTATGATCCAGGTAATTTGAAGATTTTATCTATTTTGAGAGAGAGGGAAAGAGAAAGAGAGAGAAAACACAAGCAGGGGGAGTGTCAGGCTCTCTGCTGAGCAGGGAGCCCAATGTGGACTATATCCCAGGACCCTGGGATATGACCTGAGCTGAAGGCAGATGCCTAACCAGCTGAGCCGCCCAGGTGCCCTGATCCATGTAATTTTTTTTTTTTTCAAAGGTTTTTTATTTATTTGACAGAGAGAAACACAGCCAGAGAGGGAACACAAGCAGAGAGACTGAGAGAGGGAGAAGCAGGCTTCCCGCCGAGCAGGGAGCCCGATGTGGGACTCGATCCCAGGTCTCCGGGATCATGACCTGAGCCAAAGGCAGTCGCTCAACCAACTGAGCCACCCAGGCGCCCCTGTAATTTTTAAAAATAGATTTTAACTTGTGTTTTCTTAATACAGAGCTTTTGAAAATGTCTCAACTAGACTTTCATGATCATGTGACATTTATTTTTATAGAAAATTGGTCCCACTCTACTCATATCTTAGTTCCTGGTCTTCTAGGTCAGCCTTATGTGAATGTGTAAGATGTCATGTCGTTTGGTTAGGGAACAGGCTTGCTCTAGTCAGAGCATCTCAAGTGTGAGTTCCAGCACTACCTTTGTTTACTGGCGTCAGCAGCCAGATGACTCTAACATCTCCTGTAAAATGGGCTAAACCCCATAGCACAGTTCCTACCCGAAATAGACTATATTTTACTGAATCCAAGACGTCATTGCTTAAAAGATGGGCATTATTTAGGGTGCCTGCGTGACAACAAGGAGTTTTCTCAATAGGCTCCATCTACTGTGGAAATAGTAGTTGGGAGGATTCTGAACCAATACAACAGAGATCCTGTTGGAATTATTTGATGACCTTCTTATCTAAGTACTACTCTACTTTTAGTTTGTTTTTAAACTTTTGGAACAATGTACACATTTTCCTTTTTAAAAAGTGCCGATAGCACCACACTTTTCGATGACATTGTCAACCGTATTTTACAGGAATTCCTTCACTGACAATAGCACTTGCATCTATACTTGGGTCTGCTAGTCAAGTTATAAAATATCACAAGGGATGTTAATACTAATTCTTTCTCTTTTTTTTTTAAAGAGTTGTTTGTTCATTTTAGAGAGAGTGTGCATGCATGGGAGGAGGCAGAGGGAGAGAGGAACTTTAGCAGACTCCTCCGGGTTGGGAGCCTGATACAGGGCTTGATCTAAGACCCTGAGATCGTGACTTGTCTGAAACCAAGAGCCTGACGCTCAACCGAACACCTAGGGGCCCTCTGATGATTTATTCCTTAATAATCATGCCCTTCCTCTTCTGCTGAGTTGCTTCTGAACTTCAAAGGTTAACGAAACTAAAACACATTTGAAAACTTTCTATGTGAGCCATGATAAATTCTGTGTTCTTAATAGAAAAACAGCAACACAGAACTACGTATGTGGTTGTCTTTCTCCCCAGTTCGGTTGCTTATATTTTATTGGTCAAAGAGCCATTGTATAGATACGTCTGTCTGCTACTTACAGAGTGAAATTTAATCATGACATTGTAGGGGACCAATGATCAGGGATTCTAGAAACTATGCATTCACTAACCTCCAACTACAAATAGCCAGCAGATGATTTACGGTGGCTCACGAGTGACAACATAAATGGCAAAAATGCAGGAAGACAACAAGCACTGGTTTTTAAAAGACCAAACTTAAAAGCAAACTGAAGTGTTGAATCCATTTTGAAAACCACTGATTCTAGAACAAACACAGTGTTTGAAAAGGCAAATGGCCAGGTAATCATTTATAAGCAGGAAAATAAATCATTTCTTGTTGCAGAATTTGAAAAACCAACATTATGACTTTTAGATCATCCAGCAATCTCCTTTCCTGCTGGTAATTTTTAAAATATAGCTACAAAACATTTTTTCTCTTCCCACCAAATGCTTAAAGAGTGATTATTTATATAGAACAGGAGTAAAAGCAAGGAGCATTGATTATGGAGTTTATGCGTTGTGTAACTAGAAGTCTCACACATCAAATGCCCTTTCACCATAAAGATAAGAAAACTTTGCTGACCTTCATTAAGTCAGAAAGTAGACTGAGGTATGTATCATAACTGGCGATTTTTAAAAGTACTATCATTAATGCTGCTATGAACAAATATAGATTTTATGTGTGGAAATGAGCCACCTGCATTTTATTTTACTAACTAATCCTTGGCATCTGCTGTCATTCTATTTCCATTTAGCTATTCTGTTCCTCTCTCCACCTCCCATCACTACGGCATCTTCAAACACTGTGTACTCTCTGAGTGCATAACTTTGTACATGCAGCCATTCTTGCTAAATAATATTTCCTAAAAAAAAAAACCCTTACCCTTTGGAGAACAATATTTTTTGCAAGGTATGACATTAAGCTCTGTAAACCTGACAAAATCCATTTTGAGATTTTTTCCTAAAGAAATTAAATTTCAAAAGTGCTGAGATGTTAAGCAATGAATAAAACAAGGGAATAAATAATTCACTAATGTATTAATAAATATTTCAGTGCTGAATGGAGTACTGGTTAATGCATGTTAATATCTTAGTAAGTGAAATTCTTTGAATGTTTTATATGTTACGACTTAAACTATTTAGTATTACTGGCCATGGATCTATGGATAAAATATTTAATGAAGTCAGTAATGAATATGAAAAGGACACTTCATGGATGTTTTAATAAATGAACTCAATAATTGTATAAGACATTCAAAGGCAAAGATATGTACTTATTATGCCTGAAATCTGATTTCATTGTACTTATTGGACTCTTTCTTCTTAAAACAGATAGTCAAGATGAATTCTGAACGTAAGTATTAAGAGGGTCGTTGCTATTTCAATGAACTTACAGCCTTTCTTTATACTGTGCATATGTCCCTGAAATGTTGTCCTCAGATGAATTTTTTTAAACCCAAATTTAATTTTTACTATTTCCACCTTTAGTAGTCCATTTAAAAAAAATTGCACATTATCTTCTAGGATGCAGAGTTTACTAGTGTTGCCAACTACAAACTGTTCCTTCGATCACCGCACTGTCCGTTAGTGAGACTGCAAACACGCTCACATCCAACGAGTAAGTCTATAACCTCACTAACCTTTGTGCGCCCAGCAGAATATAATTTCAGAAAATGTCTTCTTGCAGGACACTTTTAATGTTTTGGACCTGATAACTCTTTGTTGTGGAGACTGTCCTGTAGGATGTTTAGAAATATCCCGACCTTTCTATTTTTTCTTTTTTTCCCTTTAAATTCAATTAGCCAACATAGAGTACATCATTAGTTTCCATTGTGGAGGTCAGTAATTCATCAGTTGCATATAATACCCTTCACATTATCACATCACACGTCTTCCTTACTGCCCATCACCGCCTTACCCTCTCCCCTCCAAGAACCCTCAGTTTCTTTCCCTTAGTTAAGAGGAAATATCCTGGACTTTATATGCTGCTAGTCAGTTGAATAAATGGAGACAGAATAATGTGACCCTTGTAGAACCAGAGCAACTGGAGGGATTGTTAAGCAAGGCATGGTTAGTGTGTAATGTAGGTACTATAGAGAGGGATTATTCTACACTATATAGATCATACTATATTCATATGTATATAACGTCAAGATATAATGGCAACGATGATGACAATGAAGAAGAAGCAGGAGATTCTTGCTATTTCTTAGAATCCCCCACTCCAGGGAATCCTGTATTTTAAGACACCATCCTGTTTATCAAAGAAGGGCTATAGTGTAGAAATGATAGTGTTGTCTGGGTCAGGTTCCAGATGACGCCACCTCCAACTGCAATATCTCCTAACTAGTCTGTAAGCATTTCAAGAATTGTACTGCGTTTATCCAAAGAAACAAAAGAGTAAATGGTGGTTAGCTTCCCTGGAGGGCTCTCAGAAAATGTGAAGTTTGGAGTTAATATACACTCCTCAGTGTTGGTGGCTCTAGCCCCGCTATTTCACATTTCCAGCATTAGGTCAATTTCCCAGATATTACCACTTTGCTCACGGAAAGGAAGAATGAAGACACAAATGAATTTATGTCATTCTCCCACTGTCAAGAATGACATCACCACCCCGCCTTGCTTCTGAATGTCCCGCAGTGCCCACGGAGTGAAGTTCAAACTGCTAAAATGAGAGGACTTGTGAAAAGGCCCTGGCATTGTGTCTGGCGCACAGGAGGACACCATTAATAATTGTCCCCAACCTGTGATCGTGGGGGTGATGTTACATTTTCAGGATTTCTCCCACACAGAACCAGGGCTTCCCAGATAAGCTCTCCTGCTAACTCTGCGGCAACATTCATTGTTTTTAAACTGCTCCTTCCCCAAGCGGGCACTCCTTTTAAAACCTTAGCTTTAGATTCTCTCTCTTTCAAATAAATAAATAAAATCTTTTAAAGGGGGGCGGCACCTGGGTGGCTCAGTTGCTTAAGCGCCTGCCTTCAGCTCAGGTCATAATCCTGGAATTGAGCCCCGTGTCTAAAATCTTTAAAATCAATCAATCAATCAATCAATCAATCAATCTTAGTTTTAGGAAGGGCAGTCTCTATGCCCAACCCAAGGCACAATCATCATTCCCCAGGTGGGCACTGAGGTCCCCTTGATTAACCAAGGCTGACTGATACTGCCCCTGTCCCAGCATAGCTGGCAAGCTCCCATTTCTGTTTTCAGTTTCCCTTTTGTTCCTAGCTCGTGCAATTTTCCTTTTGTTTTCATTCCTCATCAGCTATGAGTTAACAGAGGATTTGTTCTATTTTACCCAGCATTTTGAGATGCTTAGAGTTGAAAGGTTGTCTGATATTTTTAGTCTTCCTTCTAGGGGCAAACAGAATTCTTTCAAAGTCTATCTTTTTAAGATGTTTACATTTGGCTTTTATTCAAAATTAAGCCTTGAGGTATTTCTTTTCCATTTTGAAGAAAAAATACAATGAAAGCGCAAAGCATGAAAATCTGAATGAGAATGAAATCAGTATATTTAAATCAGCATATATTTAAAAGGGATAGACTCCTTGGCCTCCTTTGTCTATTAAGCAGTTTGTTCTAAGTGCTAAGGGAAGCCTCATAACATGGTTGAAGAACATGGATTTTTGCCTTCTGGGTTTGAGTCTTTGCCCTTCCTCTTATTCTTTATTTAATCCCGGATATGTAATTTATCTTCTGAGAGACTTTGTTTTCACCTTTAAAATAGGAACAATGATAACTTGCTTAACTCCCTTGTAGGGTTATTATGAGGGTCAAATAAAATCATGTGCAATAGGTCACAGGTTTCTGTAGGCTGTAGAACATGGTGCAAATCACAGTTTCTACTAGGCCCTTTCAAAGTGGGACTAGTAGATTACACTTGCTTTTATTCCCTATATTGAAGGTTTCTGGGAATTGTGGTTTGGGCCAACTCATTGGTTACTATATTTTTTTTAATCTTTTTTATCTTTTTAAAATTTAAAAGATGTATTCACTGATTTTAGAGAGAGAGAGTGCGCGCGCGCACACACACACATACACACACATACAAGTAGGGGGAGACGCAGAGAGAGGAAAAGAGAATCTTCAAGCAGAATCCCTGCTGAGCACAGAGCCCAAGGCAGGACTTGATCTCATGACCCATGAGATCATGACCTGAGCAGAAAACAAGAGTTGGATGCTCAGCCAACTGAGCCACCCAGACACCCTGCTAATATTTTTTTTAAATGAAGAGAAAGCCTGGATAAAACTTTTCACAAAATATTATGATTAATTATGTTGAAAACCCTGTTCTCTATATCCTAGATCGAGCTTATTATCCTAGATATATGGGGAATAAGATAGAATTCTAAAGTTACTGGAGATAGGAATAAACATACAGGAATAGATCGATTCCTCAGGTTAATGGGAAAAGAGGCCCTTCCTTTTCTCATCCAAGAGCAAGGATTTCTATGATTTGGGTTTTGTGCCATAATTTTTTTATCTCTTCTTTTTTATTTATCTCTTCTTGCTAAGTATTCTCACACTCTGGGGAAGATACACACCAAAGTAGTTGAGAATTTTGGCCACTATAGTATAAATAGGAGAATAGTAGTATCTAAAAAAATTTAATTGTGGTAAAATAGACCTATCTGTCTGTGCCTCATACTTTTGGGATTTTTATGGAGGCTTTTTCACATAGACATGATAGGTCATTAACTCTATTTTCAGCCCTTCTTCCTTCTCAAAAGAGTGTGGTGTAGGGCTGAAAATGCCAACCTTCAAGTCATGACCTGGTCCTTCCAGTGACCAGCCCTCATCCAAGAGCCATCCAGGAGCCCAGCCAGAGTCATTTATTCAAACAAGAACACCGTTATCTCCCAGGATATTACAAGAATTTCTGGAGTCTTGGTGTCAGAAACTGGAGGAAGAAACCAACATATATATTTATTATAAATCACAATATCACAATGTTAGTACTCTCAAACATGAGCTTAAACATCACTTCCTCAGGGAGACCCTCTCTGATACCAAAGTCAAGGGCTATGCCCCCTGATATGAGTGAAAAGAACACACTAGGTTTCTACTTTCTGGCATTTACTATATTTGTGTTTATATAATGTTTGTGCCATATATTAGAATATCAACTCCAGGAGGTCTGGAACTGTGAATTCTCTTATCTTCAGTGCTATAAATCATAATCAATGCCTCAGACACAGTGGATGTTCAATAAACCTTTCTAGAATAAATGAGTTTTGATCAATAGCATTTGTGAGACTAACTTCTCTCTGTCTCATTCTCTGTCTACAGAGCTTTCCCTCCCTCCTCTCTCTACTATCAGTTTCCTTTTTCTAAAACCTACTGGTTGGATCACACAGTGTCTTGGTGAATGGATGGCAAAGTGGTACAACATTTACTGGAAGGAGAGAAGTCTCTCTTTTTGGACTTCTCAAGGGCTTCAGCTGACAAAGCAATAGTGCCCTTCTGCTCCCAGAAGTTTGCTGGTGGATCTCATGCCACAGGAACGTGCTCTCTTCCTCTTGAAATTAAAACACACTTGAACTCTGTTCCTATTTTAAGTCAACCACTAGAGGGGGCAGTGACCTGCTCTGTTGAGTCACCTGAAAAGCACCTGTAGTGTATTAGGGCAAGATGGGTCTTTATGACCTCTTGGGCCAACTTCCTCAGTTTTATAAACAGAGAGATGAAGGACTTGGCTGAGGTTACAGAGTTGGTCAGTGACAAAACCCAGATCCCCTGTTTTCCATTGCAGCATTCTTCATTGCAACACACTATCTCCTGCCCATAAGTCCTTGGAGAATTCTTGCAGGGTCCACAGACATAGATCAGTTTTGACAAGGCTGATTAACTTGCCAAGAATTCCTTGGACTTCCAATGTTGTCATCCACGTTTATTAGGGTCCATATCTATGCGTGAGGGCTGGACGGAAGAGTAGCATGACATAATGGCCACCACATTGAACGCCAGCACTTAGAGAAAACAAGAGGTAGTGGATGGTGGTGGCGTTAGCTATTGCCTTACTGTTCCACAAAAGGGCAAGCTTTACTATTGCTCCTGATGCTTATAACTACCCTTCCTGTCCCTTACCTACTCGAGGAGTCATGGGTCAATAACCCAGGTCTGGCTGATCCCAACTTCCTGTTCCTCCCAGACACAGTGATGGTTCAGGAAAGGGTATGAAATCCAGCTGGGTCTCTCTGGGTCCTTCCCTGATATTTCTGAGTTTGCAATTGAGGGAACGACTGTCATGGCTCAGGGGACAGGGTGCCAGGAGAATACAAAGTTGGAGGACCGTGGACATCCTTCTAATCAAATAGAGAAGACTTGCTACCAGAGGAGGTAAGAGGCTGAAGTACAGACCCAGCGATGAAAGCCATGGGGAGGAAAAAGTCCCAATTTCAGTCCTTCAGCCCTGGCTCCTACAGCCTCTCAGGTTTTTTGAGTTACTCCAGTTATTACTCCTACCTACACAAGCCTATCAATTCCCACTTTTTTGTTGTTTAAAGGTAATTTGTGTTATATTTTTGTCACAATGAAGAATTTTGACCAGTACAGAGATAGTTCAAATTTCATGTAGGGTAGTAACACCATTCCTCTGACCCTAAACTAAAAATCAAGCCAAGAGTCTGTCTTTTAATACCAGACTCATGGGTGAGTAGTGATTAGTTTATTTAAAAATTTTTTTAAAAATTTCCTTACTGTTGTCTGCCTTGGTTAGCCCAACCAGGAACATGTTATTAACGAGGCAAGGTACAAGTCAACCACATGTCATGTGTTTCAATTAGTTCTGTTTTGTCTGTAACATAAGACTTACCCCTAAAAACATCCAGCCGTTTTGCAACCCATGACCTTGACCCTGTTGGGAACCAGTGTGGCTCAGGGCCCATCCACACTGTCTCTGGAAGGGAGAATGAGGTAATGGAAGGAGCACTGGACAGGGACGTGGGTGACAGTGTTCTATCCATCTCCAACTTCTTATTGGGAGAGCCCCCAAGTGAGTCATTTAACTTCTTTGGGCTTCATTTTATCAGGTTACCAAAAATATATGATATTTGAGCAACATGGTCCTAAGATACCATCTGGCTTTAAAATGGCATTCTTCTCAAAGAACAACTAAAGTACATCTTTGATGCATGACAAGTCAGTCCAACTGTCCTTGCTCCAAAAACATATCACTATCACGTTCAGCCCTACTGTTTTTCCATCAGTCCTTAGGGCAGACTAAGTAAGGAATCATTAAGCGTCTTTCAAATAGAAGTCTGCTTCTGGCACAAAGTGCAGCCCTGCCCTCCTTGGCGAATGATTTGCTACCCTTAGGACTGATTCTTAAGTATGCCAGGAAAAGCCAATCCCTTCTGTAATATCAACGATTGTGAGGCAGCCGTTCTTTCCTTCAGGGTCTGGGAGCAAGAGCTTTCCTCACATTCTCACCTCTGCCACGTGGGCTCCCTTTGACACCTCCATGTCCCAAACTATGAAGGCTGAGGTCTGCTAGGAGACCAGAGCTGAGGCAGTGGGCAGTGATCCAGGGGCCTCAGCTCACTGGGGAAGCCAGCCCGGCGAAAACAGCCGGGGAGTAAGCAGGGTTGCAAATCCCTCCTGGACTCCTGGTCTAGTTTTTTAAAAACTGAGTCAAGGTACTGGTGGTGGTGGGCTGGGGGAAAGGAAGGGAAGAGGTTTTGGGGAAGAGCTTTTTCAGATCTCCAGATCAGATAAGAGGCAGAGGTGCGAGATGAGGCACGCATGAGGCAAGTTACATGAAGCTGTCTAGATGACAAAGAAACCAAAGGCTTGTTGCTCAGAGCAGGTAATGGCAGAAGGAATCATTTTGATTGAAGCTCCTGGTGAACGGGAATGGGAATCATAGTTCCCTGCCTTCCTCAGGTCTGACCTGGTGGACAAGTGCTTGCAGGCCGCAGCGATCGATGTGCCGGAGGCCATCCTTCCTGGACCTGAGCTTGTCTGTGGGAGGCACTCAAGCTGATCCAAAGGCAGGTGTATTTGAATTGCTCCATATGGCAAGAGGCTGGTCTAGTTGATCTCAGCGTTAGTAGGTGGGGGGCAATGGTCGGCTGGACCCTGATGAACCCCCTAGGACATGAGGTTATGACCACTCTAAGCAAAGGGTGGCCTCCTTACCTGCTTATGTGCTTGCCACAGCCCCTGGCACTGGGTAAGAGCTCAAGTTCTATCGTTTTAGTTGTACCTAGCTTTACAGGTGGGTATTGACTACTTCTCCCTCTGCACCCAGATGTTGCCTATAATTATTTTGAGGTGACTATGGATTACAAATACCTTTAAAGTAGGCCATGTCTAAATATAGAAACCATTTTCCTAGTTAAATATTGTTCAACAAACACAATTATTAACGATTTCATAAAAACCTTTATGAGGGACCCCTGGATGGCTCAGTCAATTGGGCATCCAACTCTTGGTTTCCACTCAGGTCATGATCTCAGGGTCCTGGGATCAAGCCCCGTTTTGGGCTCTGCACTCAGCATGGAGTATGCTAGAAATTATCTCCCTCTCTCTCTGTTCCTCCCCCTGCTCTCTCTCCTTTTCTCTATGTCTAAAATAAATAAACATTAAAACAAATAATAATTTTTTAAAAATAAAGCAGGCCTTGTCTTTCAATGCCCTTTGGAAGGCCCTTTGTCCTGTTCCTGTCCTATATAAGTTTTAGACTGAGTCAATCTCCTTCAGACACTCAACAGTGATGATTCACTTTGGCATTTGCCCACCTCATTGGCCCATACCTGACAGACCAAAGAACCTGACTCAATCGAACATCAACCACATGCTACCACATCTGGCCAGGAAAAGAGCCACCTTCCTCTCATTTCTGATCTTCAATGTAGAACGTCTTACAGATGTTTAAGGTGTTGTGTAGCCTGCCCCAGAAGTCACCGTATCCCGGTGGGGCCAATCTGGCCTTCAGGGGAGCCCACTGTTGCTCTGGCCCTGACTGCAGACCTGGGCACAGCCGAGTCCACTTGAGGTTATGACTTATCGCTCGTGGTGGCCGCAGCAGCAGAGGCAGCACGGGGACCATCAGCTCCACATCAGAGGGACGCAAATCCTGGAATGACGTAATGTTTCTGGATGTCTGGTGGTCGGGTCACATGAAGCCTGACATCATCTGGAGGTGGGAGCTTCCCGGAATGCTGCCACTAGCAACTCTGCTGGGCAGATTGGGTCGTCGCTCTTTCAGGAGACAGAAAAGCAAACAAAGCAGAGAAAAACAAAAGGTAGGTGCCAGCTTCCAGAATCTGAGTAGTCAAATCACAAGGGAGAAGAAAGGGAGTTGTAATAGTCACTCCGGAGACTCTAAACCCTTACCCCTCCGCATTCAAACACATTTATAATCAAAGGACCTTGGGAAGCTTATCTGCTTCAAGCATCTGCCTCTAAGGAAGATTATATCTAGAACTTCAAAGGCTGTATAACTCTCTGGGAGAAGGATGATGCATAGCACGCTTTGGTAGGTGGCTCTAATGTCAGACTAGCTAGATATGTAGGGGGAGCGCTTGGCCATGTCACTCCAGCAGAGAGCCTTTGCGTTCTAAGTGGTTAGAGAGACAGGATCTGGGGAGAGGAATGTGGGGGCTCAGGAAATAAAGCTTCTACAAGCTCTGGATGGACTCCGTGTAATATTTGAAAGCTATAAAATTTTGCCTTTATTAATCATGATGATACTTTTAATTGCAAAATTTCAAACAAAGAAAAATTAGAGAATACTAAAAGACATACCCACATAATAGCCTTCACCTAAATTTGCCAATTAATAACATTTTCCATATCCACTTTATTTTTCTGTCTTTTTCATACACAGAGTACATAGAGAAAAATCAAGCACTCTCTTTCACGTGTATCTAATTTTTTGAAGAATTCTGATGTTATCCAAAATTTTCAAACCAAGCATCACCGCTTCTTAGTCTTCTCCCTCACATTGAGAATCTCTTTTTAAAACCAGGACATTTGGGGTCCCTGGGAAGCTCAATCAATTAAATATCTGCTTTCTGCTCAGGTCATGATTCTGGGGTGGTGGGGTCAAGTCCCACATCAGGCTCCCTGCTCAGCAGGGGAGTCTGCTTCGCTTTCTTCCTTTCCCTCTGCCCCTGCTCATGTGCCTTCTGTCTTGTTCACTCACTCTCAAATAAATAAATAAATAAATAAATAAATAAATAAATAAAATCTTTAAAAAAATTAAAAATAAAATCAAGACATTTGTTCTTGTGTTTCATTCTCTCACACCTAAAGATAAATGATATACTTTCACTCTCTCAGGACAGTAAGAAAACAAACTATTACATAAACACATTTTCTGCCTCTTCATTTTCACCAGGGAAGAAAGGGAAGTACTGAGCACATAAAGTGACAGTTTGGTCCTGGCTAGACTGGACAATGGCCAGGAGACCAACCCAGACAAGCCGAGGTTGCTCCATGATACTGACTTTTCTGCTCTGTCTTCTATTCAGCAAAGGTTACATAAGGAATGTCACAGAGGGCCTTACTACTCAGCTCTGAAAACTTTTGTCTCTACTTTGCCATCTGACTCCCTCAATGCATGGAGCTTAATATAAAAAGATATGCGGAAGGAATAGCTTGATGCTGGAGCCCACCTTCAGTTTCCACCGAGTCGTCTCCCTTCTCCACATTGGGTCCTCAAACAGCAACATGCCCCAAATGAGTGTGTGTGTGTGTGTGTGTGTGTGTGTGTGTGTGTGACCACTAAAGTTAACAATGCAAGGTAACAATGGTTTATTGAGCATCTTGCTATGGGTCAGGTTTGGGTCCTGGAGACTCCAGACATGATCCTTGCTTTGGGGGCATTTCTCTGCCCTACCAGAGAACACAGAGAGTAAACAAATAATCTCATCTGTGATACATGCTCTATGGGGGGGAAGCACAGACTTTTTTTAGGAGATCCTACTACAGGGGAATTTGAACCTAGTTTAGGTCTGGGAAGCGATCCCTGGGAAAGAGATGTTTAGGCTAAGATCTGAGAAAAAAAAAAGGTAGGAGTTTAGCAGGAAGCATAAAGCTGGAGATGGGGATTCAAGCAAGGGTTTGAGAAAGAAGAACATTTCTGTCAGAGGAAGGAGCCTGTTCAGATCCCCGGGGAGAAGAGTGGGTAAGGCTCGGTCAAGGAACAAGAACAATAAGGTAGATGAAGCTGCTTGTGGCCAGCAACCCAGGGCACCTAGTTGTTTCCTCCTCGCTGGAAGCATATCAGGCAGCGGGTGTCTGTGTGCAGACGGTCACTTCCGACCTCCCCCTTCCAACAGGAAGCGTCTTCAACATGCCCTTCTCATTGGCCACACATTTGCCCTGCAAAGTTGGCTTTACCACCAACAACTTGTCAGGACAGAAGCAGATGATGTCTCAAAAAAGCAATACTTTCTGCCAAATTCCAGGTAAGGAAATAAGGCTTAGTGGGGACAACTTCCGGGAGGTCACACAACTTGTAAGAGGCAGTTGGAAACTGAACACCAGTTAGTTGGCCCTCAGAGGCCTTGTTCCTATGCTGTTAGGCTATCCAAGGCTGGTTTCTCAATACCTGAGAAAGGCAGAAGCAGAATTTGGGGGAGTATGAAAAGTATGTCAATAATCTCCTGGATCAAAAAAGTACAGACTCACGAGGCTCTGCAGCTGTTGGAAAAGGAGTCCCAGCTGCTGTTTCTTTCCACAGCATGAATTAGAGTTTGAGTAAGTTGTCTTTTATCTTAAACATTGTTTTTCATTATCTGCTGAAGCTTTCTGGATTCAACAAATTGTTTCACTTAGTCAAATGTTGGAATTATAATAGGAAATACTCACTCTATGTGTATCCATTCTGGAGAGTTTTCTCGCTATTCCTAAGATCGGGAATCATTTTTCTACAGCTTATATTTGAAGTCTCTGGGCAGCCAGTCAAAATAAAAATCCAAATCTCCAAAAAGTGCCAGACTTCAGAAGAAGCAAGATCTGCCTCTATTTCTTTACGAAAGATGTACTTTATTTCCGTTTTTTATTTTTTACCTTTTTTTTTTTTGTAATGTAAGCCCTAGGCCCAATGTGGGGCTCAAACTCATGACCCCGAGATCGAGATCGCCCCACCCACTGAAACAGTCAGGTGCCTCCCTCTCCCAACAAGAGATACACTCTAAATAGAAAGACACAGACTGGTTAAAGTAAAGTGAAAGAAAAATATATATTATTAAAACACTAATCATAAGAAAGAAGAATAAAAGGTAAAAGTAAAAAAGTTCATGAGAAAACGGAAATAAAAAAACAAAATGAGCAACCAAGGAGGTGCAGTATTTAACAGTCATTCCAGAAAAAGAGAACAGAGAAAATGGAGAGAAGGAAATGATCAAAGAAAGAATATGAGAACTTTTTCTAGGCTTGAAGGACATACACGTCCAGACTAAAGGCTCACAAGTGCCCCACACAATAAATAAGGCAACAAGCAGCTTTTAGAACAACCATGAAATAGCATATGGAAAACTCTCAGAAAAATTAGAACAGACGTACAAGTTCTAGAACAAGAAGGGCATCAGGCTTCTCAATTACATCATTGAAAATTAGATGATAACGAAGCAAAACCTTCAAAAGCTATCTATATCTATATCTATCTATCTATCTATCTATCTATCTATCTATCTATCTATATATATATAGGACACTAGATAAAAGATCTTTTCAGACATGTAAGGTCTCCAAAATTCACTTCTCCCTTTCAAAAAACTACTAAAACATGTGCACCTTAAAAAGAGACCGAGTAAACCAAGAACTAAGCATCCAAGAAACAAAGGATCTAATGCACGAGCAAGAGGAATAAAATTCCCGGAATGGAAGAATTAGAAGTAGCCCGTATTTCTGGCAGAGCAGCAAGCCTAGAGCATATCCCGTGCAGTTTGGAGGCAGGCAAGAGGATGCCTGGGTGCCTCCAAGGATGAAAATGGATCTGGGAATACCTGACACATTTTCACAGGAAACACATCTCATGAGAATGACACCCCAGGGTTCCTCTGCAGCCAGGAATGAACGTGGGCCATCATTTTGGCCACTGAAATGCAAGTTGCATTCTACAAGGTGGACACCTTAGGAAAACTATTGTTTCCCGTTGAAAAATAAAAAACTAGCTGCTATCCTCACTCTGTTGCTTCTTGACCCTTCCTTCCTCTTTGAATGGGGATGTCTTACCTGGAGGACATAGAGGGGCCATGCTGAGACCAGGAGAACAAACACCATACACTAAGGATTTGGCCATATAAGGATCAAGGATTTTGGAACGTGGAGGGTAGAATGACGGAAACAGCGTTTCCCACAGTGTGGTGGGGAATAGACTCATTTTTAAGTGGAATTTATGCAGATTGACATTACATACCCCTGAATATACCCAGAATCCAACTGTTATTACTATCATTTTTCTGGGATAAAATGACCGGTTTGCTTAATGCACAAGTAGACCAAATGAACTATTGCTACCACCTTCAGAGTAGGCACAAAGCAAAGGGTCAATTTTCAGAGGTCAAAATGAAAGAAGATAAATTGTTTTGATAATGTGAAAAAACTGTGTGGTAGACAGCTACGGAAAAAAAAAAGTGTTTTGAAAATCACTGCTTCACCAAATAGTCATAGCACAAGGGAAGATAGGGAGAGATGGTGGTAGGTTACAAAATAAACGTCCATATGGCCCTATGGCGGTCAATGTCACGTCCTTGTACTGTAAGAGAGAAACGCAAAAGAAATGACAGTCGCTCCTGTTCCCGTATCTATTTCTTCAAAGATAATCCTGCTTTCCAGTATTAAATTATGCGAATGATACCCTTTCGCCTCATGAAACCGGTTACTCTTTCAAAGTTCCTCCCATCCACCTCTTCTCCTGCCTCCAGAAGTTTTTGAAAATAAATGAGCTGAGGCATATTATTCATCTCTCCTGGTCTCTCTGTGACTCTCATGTCTAACGCTTAACCCAAGACCCTGGGGAATCAAGTGTCCCTCCCCAATCAGATTTGATGAAACAGCAAGAGGTTTTCAGAGAAATACTGAACAATCTGATTGCTGGCAGGAAGAACAAAGGCGGGACCTCTAGTTTTCCAGATGTGGGTGTGTACGGTCCACACAGATACCATTTAAAATTTAATTTTAAATCCTTTGAGTTCCCCCAAAGAAGATATTTAATGAACCGTGGGAGCGGGTGACAATTTTAATTATTCACAATATCCTTTTCTTAGTAAAATGATCCATGTTTCCAAAAGGGGGAGGGAAACTACCAACAATTTGCCAGAAACTGTACCTCCTTTACTTCTTATAACTACCTCGAGGATTGGTATTATGATTGGTGATCAAGGGAGAGCTCACAAAAGTAGGTAACTTGGCCAAGGAAGTTTGCTTAACTATTAAGGGGCAAAGCTGAGATTGGAACTCACGTGTGCTTGACCCTAATTTTTTTTTTGCTATTCTTCTGCTCTGGGAAATTCGTCCCCTTCGATGCTGTGGAATTTCACTCAGTGAGCTGGTAGTCCTTCTGTTGACAGATTTGACCACAGGGCCTTTACGGAAGCGATCACTGGACTAGTGCTATCAGCTGCTCTTCCTTAGACTTACTGGTTGACCGTGTTTGTGTGCAGAAAGGCTAGTACCATCAGGGAGGAAGAGCAGAGAGGGTCTTTAGTCTCAAGGCACTCAAACCTATATGGAGGAAGAGAACATGCAAGGAAATTGTATTTGTCACCAAATCCTAATTAATAAGACTGATTTTTCTCCTCCTGTTTTTGTCTGTTCTAAAGATAGTAACCACACCTTGTAAGCAAATCTCCTCTAATCCCATCTTCTGATATACTTCTTCTAACTCTTGTTTTTCAATGCCTGTGTGTCCATACGTTTAGGCATTTAATTGAACGATATTTGTATATAGTTGTATGCACTATTTTTTTTTTTTTTTTACTCACTATTGTGTCATGGGCCCAGCAGGTTTTCCGCCCCTGGGATGGAGGTACCTGGTGATGGCGGGGGGGGGGGGACACAGGACACAGGGGGAAGGTCTGCTGTACTTGGGCACAAGCCAGACAACCGTGCCATGGACCAAAATGGTACTCACTTCAGCTACCCTCGAGAAATATGTGGAGCTCTGGAGAGGACTTTTTATCCTCAAACTCTTTCATGCATAGATGTATCTGAAGAAAACTGTAATGGGGGGTGCCTGGGTGGCTCAGTTGGTTAAGCGACTGCCTTCGGCTCAGGTCATGATCCCGGAGACCCGGGATCGAGCCCCGCATCGGGCTCCCTGCTCGGCAGGAAGCCTGCTTCTCCCTCTCTCACTCCCCATGCTTGTGTTCCCTCTCTCGCTGTATTTCTCTCTGTCAAATAAATAAATAAAATCTTTAAAAAAAAAAAAAAAAAAAAAAAAAAGAAAACTGTAATGGATAGAAAACAAGGAATATCCAGCCTTGTTTGTACTCAGCCCTTTACTTCTGATAATAATAATTCCAATGCCTTATTTTTGAATAACCTACCTGAGCTTGTTTACAAAATACTTTTTCATATCTCAGTTTACTTTATTTACATAAATCTGGGCCTTTTACATTTGTCATCCCATCCTAGAAGGCAAATGCTTTTCCCTGGATCCATATATATATATATGGAAGAGTGTGGAGGGGAAGGGTCTGAGATTCTGTCAGGTGGGGCTTTGGGCGTTGCAGCTCCTACCAGAACGCGGAAGTGTTCCCACAGGTCTCCCAACTGTGTCCCACGTGACTCTGGACTCTGGAGGAGGTGGGCTGGGAAAGTACAACAAATGTGCCTTTGCCAAGCCGTCTGCCGTTTGGAGATCAGACCATAGAGCCTCAAAGCCATTCACAACAGCAGCAACAATAGATACTGTGTCCTGGGCCCTTCACAATAATTACCTCATCTACTCCTCACAAGAGCCCCGAGAAGGAAGGACGATGATCCTGATTTTCTCTACAGAGAGAGTGAACTAAGCAAAGGCGAATAACTTCCCACAGTCACTAAGTGCTAGAAGCAGGATTTGAACTCTGCTCTATCAAGCCTTAACATTGTGAGCTTAGAGCCTCCTCCCCCAGCCCCACTCCATCTCACCAGATTCTAGTTTCTTTCCCTGCTCCCAACACATTCCTCAGGGAATCACTCCTGGACTATTCCCAAAGTCTGAATTCTTATTTCTTTAGGAAGAAAAACCAGCAGACCCGTGACGATGCTCAGAAGAACAAAAGGCTCGTCCTGAACAGGACGCCCGTTCCTTAGAAAGCAACTCTGGCCATTTTTTGTGAATCTTTTCCTCTTCTCCCTTAAGTGTGTATCATCTCAGTGTTTAGGACAACTGTGTGAGATAGGTATCCTCCCTTTTCCAGGAGACCAAATGGTGTCACGGTAAAATAATCTGTCCAAGACCACAGTTTTCAAGTAGTGGAGATACAATTTTTCAGCACACCCTTTTGATTCGAAAACTACCGTTCTTCCTTGCTATTCCTAAAATGTAAAAAAATTCCAACATCTGTACTTCTAAACCATGTTTCTCCCAACTGACTCATGCCCTTGGGAGCCGAAATATCCTTTTTCAGACCACATATCCGGAGCTGGGTTAGAAAAACAAGGTCAAAGACAAGAAACCTTGGAAGTAGGGACTGAGCCCATATTCCTTCCTGCCTCCTTCGTGGGTGAACTTCTCCGGCTGGAAGGTGCCCTCCCTGGCAGGGGTGATGGTTGGCGGCCTTCACCAGCCAGGCTAATCCCAGCTCTGAGGGAACCGAGATAAAAACCACAGAGGCAAATAGGCATACGCCACTTTCTATTTTATTTCTATCTTTCAGCCATCTGCAGGCTCTGCCGGGAGGGCAGGGCTCAGGAGAGAGGAGGCATTTTATGGGCACTAACAAGGCCTCAACATAGCCTCCAACCTCAGTGTTTCCTTTCTGGGGGTGTAATTTCTACTGTCTCCCCATAGCCCAGAAACCACCCCTCAGCAAGGATCGCTGTGGGGCGCAGCTCTCTAACACTCTTCTTGGGGTGAGCTTCCCTCAAGGGAGAGGCACCTGCTGTTTGCGGCTCCCACGTGTGCTGCCTGACAGAGCTGCATCAGCTTTTCCAGTGGGCCAGGGGAAGAAGAGCCCATGTTCGGAAACAGCCACAGGGCACAAAAGCTCAGAACCCCGTCCCCAGTCTCATTCCCTCCTGCCTCTCCTCACACCCATCGCCTGCTTCCTGCGATTCTTCTATTTGGCAATTACAGGGCCAATATTCCCAGGGAGCCTCCCAGAGACTTCTGCCCACGCACAGAGAGCACAAGGCACACCGGTCATCACAATTTCATGGTGCTTTTAGCTTCTGCGCATTAACTGAGAATAGTTCACGTGAACTGCGGTCCATCCTGCTAGCCTGTAACTGTGGAGGCAGCTTTCACACATGTCGAAAATCTGACTCAGTTTCCTGGTCATCTGTTTACACTGGATTGCTTCCTTTAGAATGTTGGTAAAACAAACAGAAGTCATCTACTTGAGAGTTAACTGCGGGGAAGAGCGAGCCATTCATTGGGTGTGTCTGAGAGCTGAGGGCATCAAGGAAGATTCCCACTTAGGTAGAAACACATAGGAGTCACTTCTGAAGGAGCCATCTTTCGAAGGTCATGGCTGTCTGGAGGCACGTGCCATGTGCCCATCTTTGATGGTGGAATGCAAGTACCCACGGACGTCAATGCTTGAGGGCCAATGGCTTGGGTGAGAAAAGACACGGTAATGTCCTTTAAAATAAATTTTTCTTAGATCACTTGGTTGTAGTTTTGGTTTAGCAAGACCCAAATCTGGGGGGTTAGGGAAGGGCTGTTGCCTGAGATCTGGGTGCAGAAGAGGGATGTGGATGACCAGAAGCAGACCCAGAAAGGAAGCTTTAATCGTGATGCCAACAGCACCCTGGGAAGCAGGACAGGTCAAGCCCAGCATAAGGAGACTGTGAACCCCCCTCCCAGCATTCCCGGGAGCAATTCGTCCTGGCATTTGTAGCCACCTCGAAAAGCTAAACTTGCCCGGTATGGCCTCAATGATTCTTCCATAAGCCCCTTCTAAAAACACATGTCTTTTCCATATATGCAGGAAGATTTAAAGGGAGCGAAGGGTGGCCAGGCTACTCTGACTTTGGTCTTAGGGTCTGTTTTACACCTAAGTACAACTCAATATCCTCTGTACCCTCAGGCCTTTCCAGGAACAAGCAAGGGAAGGAGCTGTTTGCATCACAAGTAAAGCAACTTCAAAGGTGTGGTAATTGTAAACTAAGTATCCATTTTGAAAAGAGGACGAGTAATAGGAAGTAAAGTCAAAAAAAGACTTTTGAAAAGAGATGCAAAAAGGGGCACCTGGGTGGTTCAGTCGTTTAAGTGTCCACCTTTGGCTCAGGTCATGATTCCAGGGTCTTGGGATCAAGCCCCGCATGGGGCTCACTGCTCAGCAGGAAGCCTGCTTCTCCCTCTGTCTCTGGCCCTGCTGTGTTTCCCCTCTCGCTGTGCCTCTCTGTCAAATAAATAAATAGAACCTTAAAAAAAGAAGAGAGAGGGGTGTTAATGTATATTTTGAAAACCAGGGTGCTCACAGTAAACAAAGTAAAATATACATAAGAAAATAGAGGAAGACACATACTTGAAAAATGAGGAGAGTCACATATTTGGCCTGAAGGGTAAAGGGGAGATGGCTAAAATGAGTAAACAGTGAAGAGTGTTTGTTAGTTCTGTTATGTGATTGCTGGAGGCACGGGCAACTTGTTTTCTCCGATCTTTTCCACCAGTTTCGATGCATAAATGCACACATTTATACCTGCTTATTGATTAAGTTATAGTTATGTCTTTCCAAGGACGTAAACATTACCATCGTGGAATAGGACACTTTAGGATTGTGAAATGGGGAGGGGCAGGGGAAGAATGCTTCCGGGAAGGGGCTGCACGCTACAACGGTAAACAAGGTAAACACTGGGAATCGTAACTCCCTTATTTTTTTATTTTAATTTAATTTTTAAAAATTTATTTATTGGGGCGCCTGGGTGGCTCAGTTGGTTGGACGACTGCCTTGGGTTCAGGTCATGATCCCGGAGAACCAGGATCAAGCCCCGCATCGGGCTTCCTGCCCGGCGGGAAGCCTGCTTCTCCCTCTCTCACTCCCCCTGCTTGTGTCTGCTTCTCCCTCTCTCACTCCCCCTGCTTGTGTTCCCTCTCTGGCTGTGTTTCTCTTTGTCAAACAAATAAAATCTTTAAAGAAAAAAAAGATTTATTTATTAATTTGCCAGAGAGAACGAGAGAGAGAGTGAGCGAGCGAGCGAGAGAAAGAGCGAGAGAGGGAGAGAGAGAGAGAGAGCGCACAGGAGGTGCGAGCGGCAGGCAGAGGCAGAAGCCGACTCCCGGCTGAGCAGTGAGCAGAGAGCCTGATGTGGAGCTGGACCCCAGGACTGTGAGATTATGACCTGAGCTGGAGGCAGATGCTTAACCAACTGAGCCACCCGCGTGCCCCTGCCTTATTTTTTTTAAATAGACTCTATTTTTTTTTAGAGCAATTTGAGGTTCACAGCAAAGTTGAGTGGCAAGTATGGAGAACTTCCATATCCTCCCACCCGCATATACACACAGCCTTCCCCACTATCACTTCCCCGCTAGAGCCCTATTTTCGCTGCAATCAATGAACCAACGTTGACACATTATTATCACCCCAAGTCCATAGCTTGCATTAGGATTCACTCTCACCTCCTTATTTTTCCATGCGGGGTCCAGCGTGTAAGCTCAGTAGCAGTGTCCACATCTAGTGGGCCCACAGGTGACGTGGCCCCCAGAGCATCTCCATTTGCCTCTGTAAACCCCTGACGTCCACCCACAGTGCCCTCCGTGCCCACACCTAACGCTGTCTGTGATGCCCCATCCTGTGGCCTGTGCTGCCAAGGCAAGCGCAATGCCAGGGATTCTCCTGACCCCCTCCCCACATCAGAACTTATATTTATGTCTCATTTCCCTGGGAAGAAGTTCAGTGTTTCTCAAGGTCATATTTAGTTATTTATACACAAATGCAGGCAAGGTGCTAATGAGTGATATTAGAGGCAAGAGAAAGCTAGAGGAGACCACGCTCCCCCTAAAGAAGGACACTCACATCCTGTGAATTTCAAGAAGCAGGCTTGGGCAAGCCCCGGGGCTAGATCTCTCTGGGCTGCCCAGGCTCCGTGTTCCTCTCAAATCACAGCAGATGGGAGGCCACCCATTCCGCCTTCGCAAAGAAAGCCTTGATTTTTCCTGCTGATCATTTTCTTCCTTACCTTAGATTTGAAATGCAAAGAGTAGGATTGTTTAGGATGACCCTTCTCCTCCCTGCCTGCCCCCCCCATTTCCATTCCCTCCTTCTTTCACTTCTTCCTTTTACAAACAACTCGATTCAGTTCTCCTAGGATTAGAGTCCTCGAGGCAGTGGTATGCTGTTAATATTTATTAACTGACTCCACACAAAAAAAGAGGGGTTTATGAGTTTCTTATGAATTTCACTAAGATAGAGTATGACATATGATTTACAAACAGTAATGCAACGTACAACACACTTTACTACAAATCCATTTAGCCGTGACTTTTACAAAATGCTTTTGTTAATTTTTGCTGCATTCATATATGCACAGGCAACCTGTGGTTGCGTTTCAACTATGATGTGACAAA
The DNA here is from genome assembly GCA_004023965.1 of Spilogale gracilis. Classification (NCBI taxonomy): domain Eukaryota; kingdom Metazoa; phylum Chordata; class Mammalia; order Carnivora; family Mephitidae; genus Spilogale; species Spilogale gracilis. Next base: position 53,358 of record PITA01009321.1, read on the forward strand.
TGGGGTTACATCCCCATCTGCGACCTTTTTCCCCAGTGGTGACTGTCATCACATTTGTGATGGCATCTACAGGTGGTCTGGCATTTATCACCTTTGTACAAATTATAACCATTAAACTGAGAGCTCTTCCAGTTCTGGTAAGATTTGTAGTATAATTTTTTTTTTTAAGATTTTATTTATTTGATAGAGAGAGACACAGCGAGAGAGGGAACACAATTAGGGGGAGTGGGAGAGGGAGAAGCAGGCTTCCCACTGAGCAGGGAGCCCAACGCAGGGCTCGATTCCAGGAGCTTGGGATCATGACCTGAGCCCAAGCCAGATGCCTAACGACTGAGCCTCCCAGGCGCCCCTGCAGTATAATTTTTTAAAATGATGGTTTTAAGAACTGGCTTACAAATCAAATGTCATCATGGCTCTTGGGAGCCATGGCAGCTCCAGCAGATCTCTGCCTGGGGTCTGCAGTAACCTGGCTTCATTCCCTTCGTATCTTCTTCAAAGCAGGGCTAGGATGTAGGATTCAATAGTCAAAATCACCACATGGATTTCGCTTTGTGTTGTGCTGGACCATGGAAATTCTGCTGACATCATGCTAGCCTTACATTCTGAGATGCCTGGAAACCCTTGAACAAAATGGCCTGGGGCCTCTAGGAAGGAGAAAGGGGATGAGCCTCTTTAGGAAGGGACCCACCCTCCTGCCAACAGGCCCTTTCTCTCCCTACTCGAGGGAAGACGCTCTGCCTTCTTGCTGAGGAGAAGGTGCGGCTGATGTGGGAGAGAGGGCAGCAGTTTAAATCAGGTGGCTTTAGTCTCTTTTCTTCAAGCCTCATGACTTTCGCCCTAGCTCGGCATGGCATCTGCGACAGGAACAGGGTGGCTCTCCAGAGATCAGCGTGACAATCGCAATCCAACTCTAGCTCCTCTTCTGTCCTTCAGTCACTCTGATCTGTTTTCAGTGTCTAAATCTGGTTTGCCACAAAAACCAATTCTGGAAGGGAAGAAGATTGGAGAAATGATCGAACTATTAATGACACCGACATGCATTTGGGAGAGAATTAGAATATTCTTCTTTACTCTGTGTTTATTAATCTCTCATCCAGGAACCTATAGCTCTCTCTCTGCTCCGAGTAGACGCATGGTGTCTCCTGGGACTTGCCTAAAGAGCATGTGATTTCCCCTTTCAGAGTTTGCATTGATTTGGCAGACAGTCAATTCCCCTAAAGTTGGGTTTTGTGCCTTTGCCAGTCCGGTTGCAGTGAGTTGCATTTCATTTCTACTGTTATTAATGCTACCATTATGAATCCTATAATTTCAGGAAGGATGAGTAGGAGACAAGAAGGAGTATGTGGGGCAAGGAAGGCGACCGATAAGATGAAGTTACTTTTAAAAAAGCCAGCATATTTTTAATTGAGGTAAAATTCACATAACATTAAAGTCACCATTTTAACCATTTTCAAGCATAAATCAGTGGTGTTTTGTACATTCACAGTATTGCACAAGCGTCATCATATTCTAGTTCCAGAACATTTTCCTCATCCCAAAGTCAACCCCATGCCTGTTAAGCAGCCGTCAGTCCTCCTCCTCTTGCCCCTCCTCCCTGCCCCCCTCACCCCAGCCCCTGGCAACTACTTAATCTGCTTTCTGTCTCTATGGATTTGCCTCTCTGGATATTTCATATAAATGGAATTATACAGTATGTGTTTTCATGGGTGTCTGGCTTCTTTCACTTAGCCTCATGTGTTCAAGGTTCCTTCATGGTTAGCAGGTATTATAAGTTAATTTTGATTTTAAAACATTGAGGGAAAATGTCACCAACCCACTTCACGTGGCTGGATTTCTCCTTTCACAAAGTTTTACTTGGCAGTCCACGAGAAAAAGAGATGTCATCACAAACCTCTGATTTCATGCCTTCTTTGGGTCCCAACGAGGTGGGAAAAGGCGATAAAGAAATAGTCTATATATATCTCATGTGAATGGCTCTTCTTCCAAGAATTCCAGATCAACATTTTAAAAAAGTTTCAGTCTTATTTTGGTGTGTAGTCATACACAGTTAAAGAGCATTGTGTCAGTAAAGCTTTGCTCTTGGTTGAGTAAGAACTGACTTAGTATACTGTCTTTCTAATTTGTTTTGTTTTCCAATAGCCATGGGGAAGCAAAAGATAAAACCATGGCAATGAAGAAATAAGGGTTATAAACAAAGACCTATGAGCTCATCGGAGGAAAAAAATGGGTAGGATCTCCATGACTTCATCACTTGTGAAACTCTTGGAGTTCTGTCAAGGGAATGGTACTATCAGAATCTTTGCTTGAATGTTTCCTCGTGGCTTGGTGCCTCATCACAAAGTCATTTATTAGTTTTCTGTTTATCCTTCTATTGTCACTTTTTGTCTCACCCTCTTTGTGGGTTGCGTGCTCTTTGGAAGGAGGATCTATGCCTGACTGTGTTTCTGTGACCCAGATCTCTGATGGCTCAAAGGTCCCGGTCTGAGCAATAACAGGGCTCAGACATCTCTTTATGTTGTTTTATTAGTTAGAGTAATCAATGTTGGCTGCAGGAACAAAACAAGCTTGAAATCTCATTGGTTTAACACAATAAATGTTAATTCTTTACTCACGTTGCAACTGAAAGTAGGTCTGGCAGCTCTCTTCTAAGCGATACTCGGGGATTCACCTTCCTTCCGTCTTTGGGGTGTGCTGTCCTCCACAGTCCTCTTGGAGCCCTCTCTGGGTCATCTAGACTGAGCTGAGCAGCAAGCAAGGAGAGATCAAGCAGAGGGTATGGTGGAGACTAAGGTCTGGATGGGAATGTGGCTTACATCACTCCAGGTCACGTTCCTCTGGCCACTGCAGGGGGGCTGGAAGATGTCCTCTCCTGTGTGCTGAAGAAGGGGAAAAGCTATTGTTCTGCACCTAGCCACTGTGTGCCATAATTGTTGCTTCCCCTCCAGCATGCTTGGGAGGAGCTGGGGGCGGGAGTGGGGGGATGGCTGTTTCATGTTGGTTTCCAGGTCAACTGTGTCACGCCTATGCCTCCGATTCCAGACTGGTGAACTCCACTCCACCAGGGCCCATCATTCACTTTCCTGATGGCCCTTCTCAAGAAAGAACCTTCTTTCTTCGAATACTGTAATCATGAGGCTGACGTCAAGATGAGGAAAGTCTTGTTTCCCTTTCCCTACTCCATGCAGACCCTTCCCTTACTCGAATTAGGCCAAGGCCAGACCCTAACAACAAAACTTGACTGAAGGCTTTAATATCACAGAAGGAAATGGCAAAGCAGAACCTGAAGCTAGTACAGATCGGGCTGTTCTCAGAGCTCGCCCCTGAAGCCCGCACGCGTGGTTTCTCATCTGCCTCACTGTGGTGAAGGGGCCAGGTCGGCTGGGAGAGGCCCTTGCAGTACTCAGCGAGCAGACACGCAGCTGCTACAAGTAGCTGGGGGAGTTGGTATTTTTCCTGGTTATTATCAGAGGGAAATCAACAAAGCAACCCCAGAACCCTGAAAGCCAAAGACATGACCTGGGGACCATCTCAATCCCATGCTTGCAAGCAAAACCTGGAGGTTCCTTCGCTGCCTGCCTTTGCCCGGTCTCTCCTTCCCCTGCATCAGTCCCACAGCTGAGCAGGACTCTGGGGTTTGTTATCTCAGCTGGAGTTGAGCACCCCATAAGGGACACAGTCATCCCAGCCCAGAGCAACACTGCTAAACTCAGTCCAGTTTGTCTTCAGTTTTTTTCTTCTGTTTGAGGCAACATCCATGCCCTCTATCCTTGCCCACGTGTTGGGGGATCAGCAGCCAATCTAAGCAACTGCATTTCCCAAAGGTAAGCAACAATTTGTATGCTCGGGTGACCAAGTTCATATTTAGTATTCTCTGTGCAACTGCGTAGAATTTATAAGACCATGTAAGTCAACTGAAACTCTTGCAGAAGGTAAATTACAAAACCATACATTTCAGAAGATGGTCTCTGGTACCTCCGTCCCCCCCTTTTTTTAGCCTCAGTCTCCTTTGGTAACAGAAGATTTCACCAAACTAACCTCAGCAAAAATATGGTGTGTGGAGGATTTAGTATAGGGCAACAGGATCCAAGAATAGGAAGCAAGGTTGTCTCATGGGGACTTAAGCTGTGGGCAGCTGGGCTCTTTCTTGTTCTTTCTCATTGTGCCTCAGTTTCCTCTCTTCACACAATGGCCTCTGCTTCTCCATACACAAGATGGAAAGATGGTGTCCAAGTTTATAATGTTATTATGGTATTTCAATTCAGTTCATATCATTCAACCCAGCACAGTGTCCAAGTTAATATTATTCCAATTCAGGTAGCCATTTGGAATTTCCAAGTACCTCTTAGCTCCAGTTTTAGTTTTGGAGGCAGACTGTTCCATCTCAGTTGGCTGCCCTTTATCTTACTATTCTACTAACCCAGGGAGAAAGGGTCCATGTGGTATAAAAGTCTCTGCCATGATCTACCTTGAGTGGTAGGTTCAGTGGTGTGATGCTGTGATTTATAGTAAGAAATACATAGCTGGTCTTCATCCACTGTTCCTGGCACACAGCTCCTAAAACCCTGGGAATTTCCTAAGTGAATGAGAACAGTAAAGTTGTCCTTTGTTTTGTTAATGAGGTGACTTTTGGATGGCACCAAATGATGGGGGCAAATTGCCAAGAGAACCACCACCACAGGATTAGAGGATTGGAACTCTCAGCCCCATTCCCCCCACTTCCATGGAGGGGAGAGTAGCTGGGGGTTGAATCAGTCACCAATAGCCAGTGATTTAATCAATCATGCCTACAGAATGAAGCCTCCATACAAACAGAAAAGGATAGTGTTTGGAGAGCTTCCTGGAAATTTGGGGAGCGGCATTCTCCAAGAGGACATTGAAGCTCCACACCGTTTTCCCATATGCTACCCCATGCATTTCTTCCATTTGGCTGTTCCTGAGTTATATATCCTTTTATAATAAACTGGTTATCTGATAAGTGAAATGCTTCTCAGAGCTTAGGGAGCTGTTCTAGTAAGTTAATCAAACCCAAGGAGGGGGTTGTTGGAACTGGTCCATCAGAAGCACAGACTGAGAAGATGAACTGGAGACTGGCCTCAGAAGTGGGGACAGATAGGAAAGGGGAGACAGTCTTGTAGGACTGTGTCTTTCACCTGTGGAATCTATGCTCTCTCCAGGTGGTGTCAGAATTGAGCTGAGTTGTAGGACATCCAACTGATCTCTCACAATTGTTTGGGGGTATGGTGGAAAAAAACCACATCAGAATTGGTATCAGAATCTAAGTGGCCATTTCCATGACAATTGAAGTTTCCAGAGCAAGGGAATCCTTGCCTAAAGGTAATTTTATTTTTTGCTGCCTGTAACACAGAAAATTGCTCAGAAATTCGAGAAGAGATTTTTCTGGATCTGAAGCTCTTCATTAAGATGTCCAGGATCCTAGGTTTGAGTATGGGTCAAGGCTCAAATTACTTGACACCCACTCCCATCTGTTGTAGGAATCCCTGTAGGAGGGAAGCTTGTGGCTAATGCAGAGCCTAGGAGCAAGACCTCAGTCCTGAGACAAGAGCCAGAGAAGGTCCAACTTCCTCTCTCACGTGGAGTTCCAGGTGTCTTGGTCCTTTATCTGTCATCCTTGCATCTCCCAGGGGCCAAGTGTGGCTCTTTATACATGATAGTCTCTCAGCTAATACTTATTGAATGAATGAATCGCTGGCTCATTCGACCTGGGGTTTGTGCCATTCTCTGTGCTCACAAAAAACTGCCAGTTATTTTTGCTTTGCTCCGATGCTTCTCTCTTTTCCATATTGTGAATCCCTAACTTTAGTTGACATTTTTTTTGGTTCTCAGCTTTTTAAAATTTTCCTAACTCTCTTGACAGGTAAAATTTTCACCTTCTCTATGCCACTGTTGTAAGTGGTATACATGGTTAGTAAATCACTTGTCCTTGTGGAGCCCAGGTCCTTGTACCCAGGTCTGCGTACCCAACTGAATATGAACTGCTTAAGGGTGGGAATTCTCTTTCTCTGTGCCTGGTGCATGTGAAATGTTCAAAAGATGTTTCTTGAAACTATAAATCAATAAGTGAGCAAGCTGTGCTTCCTGGGGTCTAGTAGCTTTAGGAAAAAAAATTGAGTCGCTGTAACAACCAATATTATTTCTCTGGATCTGCTTTCTTCCCACTCATGACACACCCTTCAAATTCCAACTAGATATTTCTGCTTTTGCCCTGGGGTGAGTACTGCACATTTGTTCTCATTCATTCAATATCTCTAATATATTTTGTGTGTGTCTGCTAGGGCCAAATGATATACCAGGCCCTGAGAATACACTGATGAGTTCCTGTGAGTATTTGAGAGGCTCAGTTAATAGCATTTCTCTTTCCTAGGGTCTTTTTTTTTTTTTTTTAAGATTTATTTATTTGAGAGACAAAGAGAGAGCTCGAGCAAGCAGTAGGGAGGGGCAGAAGGAGAGAGAACCAAGCCGACTCAAGCTGAGCAAGGAGGCATTCCAGGGCTCAATCTCATGACCTTGAGATCATGACCTGAGCAGAAACCAGGAGTCCGGATGCTCAACTTACTGCACCACCCAGGCATGCCTCTTTCCTAGGCTCTAAATGGATCTAGAACTAAGGCGAAAGAGCCAGCATGCAGACTCAAAGTTATAACACACAAAAAGTTCCTAAGTAAAGCTTATGTTGAAGAATGAAACGTCTCTCCAGGGACAAGTGGGCTTCTAAATATTAAACTCGGGGATTAAGCACACTTCCTCACCCAGAGACTCTCATGTGGTCAGCCCCTTGGAAATCAGCCTCGGGGTAACAGATGGGTGCCCTCTGAGGGAAGGTGGGCCCACGGGAGAGGACCCAGAAGGATCCTTTGACAGCACGGGAGCCTCCTGGTTATGCCGTGGCTTCCACCCCCCGTGAACCGGCTCTCCTTGGTGATTTGTGGTGTGACCAACACTGCAAGTGACAGCTCTGCCCTCGCGGTGCCGGGAGGATGCGGCCATCACGGCTGGTGTCCGCCGGAGACACGCCCCCTGCTGTCACGGCCCAGCCACACCTGTGCCAAAGCGGCGAGGCCACCGTGTCTGGGGATGCCTAGGGATGCCTGGGGCTGCCAAAGTCAGCAAAGTCGCTGAAGAAGTTGTTGGCGCCAGAGGTTTGCGAGCTCAGCGTCTCTCAGAGCTCGTGGATATAGAGCTCCTGTGGATCCCGCCCCCCACCACCAGGCATAAGCTTTTAGGCTGAGTCACTGGAGAGAGGTCGGAGGAGGAGTCCCTGCGAGGGCTGGGCACAGCCCCCGTGCAGGCTAGTCACGGGCATGACTCCAACGAGGCCTTCAGACCACGTCAGAGATGTCGGAACTGAAGCCCGACAGTGTCACCGCACAGCCTTGCCCCTGTGCTCCCACATTGGATCACTTCGCCTGCAGGGGATTAGGAATTAGGAATGTTTATATGTCCTTTAATTATCTTGAGAACAGCACAACTATCTGCGATGTACTTTTGTTTCGGTGTTAAAAAAATAACATGTTAGGGGCACCGGGGTGGCTCAGTCATTAAAGGTCTGTCTTGGGCTCAGGTCATGATCCCGGAGTCCCAGGTTCAAGCCCCACATCCGGCTTCTTGCTCAGTGGGACGCCTGCTTCTCTCTCTCTCACTCCCCCTGCTTGTGTTCCCTCTCTGGCTGTGTTTCGCTCTGTCAATAAATAAATAAAATCTTTAAAAAAAATTAACATGTTAAATGCAAATGTAAATAGTAAATGTGAATTTGTAAAATTGTATCTGTTTTTATAATCTGGTATTGGTATTTCTGAGTGCTGTAATATTTTAGGAGTCTCAAAACCATGAGTTTGGTGCTCCCTCAACCCTCAGCCTCTCAGCGACACCCCCTCCTTCACTCCTTGTGTCTTTTTACCATTCTCATTCTGGACCTCTGTCCTGTATCAAAAATTACTTGTCTTAAAAGTCTCTTTCTAAAAAGATCTTTTCCAGAAGTTTCCTCTATCCCTTGTTGAACTCTGCTCCCCTTCCTACCCCACCTATCCTTGCAACATGCCTTAACTTGCCCGCGTCCTAGAGTGAGCCCAGCTTAGGCTCATGCTGGGCTCCCTGCGTGAGTAAGGAATTGAGTCAAGAGGGGCTTATCTAAATTAATCCAGGAACTTAATTAAATTAATAAGAGCAACCTTCACAGGGTGGCTATAAAGAAGAGCCCGTGCCTTAGATTTTTTTTCCATTCTTTCTTCAATCTTAGCTTCTCTTTAGTATCGACTAAATCACTATATTTCTTTTTAAACAATCTAGTAATCACACTAGCGGGTACCTACCTCTAAAATACAAAAACAATAATTCAAAAAGATAGATGCACCTCTAGGCGTATTACATCATTAGTTATAATAGCCAAGATATGGAAGCAGCCTAAGTGTCCATCAACTGATGAATGGCTAAAGAAGATATGGTGTGTGTATATATATATTCATATTTAATGGAATATTATTCAGCCATAAAAAGAATGGCATCTTGCTATTCACAACAACATGGACAGAACTAGAGAGCATAATGCTAACGAAATAAGTCAGTCAGAGGAAGACAAATAGCATATGATTTCACTCATCTGTTGAACTTAAGAAACAAAATAAATGAGCAAAGGACAGAAAAAGAAAGAGAGACACAACCAAGAAACAGATTGCCCCCACCCCTTTTATTTTGTACTCCTCCCCACCTCCCTACTGGCTAGGTGCGCTGCTGCCCAGTTCATGAACCATTTAATAAAGCCAACGAGGTCTTCAAATTTACTCACATGAATTTTGTTTTTTAACACAATCATGACCTGTTGTCAGAGCCCCAGTAGATGATTGCTTTTGCCGGCTTTCCTGCTGCTGACCAGGTTCTCCTCCACATACAGCATCATCCCTCAGTTTGGGGGGGAAGTCTGTACTTCCTGGAAATGGGGGGTAATTATGGCCGCTGCTGATTCACTGGCTAGCGTCGCTGAAGCTCCCCCAGCACACACCTGCCCGGGCGCAGGCAGAGAGCTGGGTGGCCTGATGCTATCTTAAGGAACTGGAGCGCTGCTTCTGAAAGTGAGAAGATATCTTTAAATTATTCAGTGAGCCTCCCTGCAGTTCACAGCCTGTTCAAAACAGGAGGGAAAGCAGCAGAAAAGTGCCATGATGGTCTTGACACGGAGGGTTTTAACAGGAAGGACAAAAATAGGGAAGGAGGAGTCATGAGTGGGAAGATGCCAAGCAGGACCTAGAATTTTGTGAAGCCCAAGCCTGCTCACCGTTCCAGGTGGGAGGGTTGGGAGAGAAGTGGGAGGGGTGCAGTGGATCTCAGTTGGGGTTTTTGTTGCCCTTGGGGGCATTTGTTAATGTGTGTATTAATGGGTGTGTTAATGTGCACTAATTCTGAGGGCAGGGGTCTTCCTTATTTCTCTTTAATATTACAGACTCAGCGCTGATGTTTAGCAGGCTTTTCATAAATGTGTGTTGAATGTGATGCGCTGGTTTTTGCTTTTGTTTTTGTTTTTGTTTTTCAGCTCTATTCATATGGTTCAAAAAAATTATAAAATAGTCTATTTCTTCTACTTGATTACTTAGCTCACAGTCTTTCATATATCTGAAGTCAAGACTGCTTTTCTGTAAGGCAAATGACCATATCAGGTGCCTAGTACTTTTAAAGGGATTAACTTAGAGGAGAAGTCTTAAATATTTTTAAGACAACAGAGATTAAAGCACTCCCAGGTTGAAAAAAGGTAAAAAAAAAAAAAAAAGATATTATGCAAATTAAAATTTATGTCTAACCTAAAAAAAAAACCAAAACAACACAAAGAAACAACACTCCCAGGTTGTCCTGGCCACCATGTTGAGGGTTCTGGGCATGACACACATGCTGCAAACATGTTGTCATCTTTCTTCCTACATTAGGATAGATATTTAAAATCAGATGTGCTTGGGGCATCTGGATGGCTCGGTTGTTAAACCTCTGCCTTCAGCTCAGGTCATGATCCTAGGGTCCTTGGATCGAGTCCTGGATCATGCTCCCTGTTCAGTGGGAAGCCTCCTTCTCCCTCTGCTTGCTGCTTCCCCTGCTTGTTCTCTCTCTCTCTCTGACAAATACATAAATAAAATCTTTAAAAATAAAATGAAATCAGATATGCTTCAGCTTATGCGACCACACGCTTTGGGAGCAATAATGCTTATTTCTATAGGTCGGTAGCAATCCTGGTGTTGCTAGGTTGTTTCATTGAACTGAGTCCAAGACCTTAATTACATATCCGTGTCCTAGAGTAAGTTCCTTTATACTTTTTCATGGCAGGCAGGTGATAGGCCTGACTTCATTCATGCATACCTCAGCATGTAGGAAGACAGAAGAAGAAAGAAATGCAGTGAGTTCGGGGTGTGAGGAGCTCAGCATGGCTGGACTGTTGAGTACGACCTGAGCCTAGGTAGAGCTAATGGTCAAAACTAGATGTGCTGGGTGGTTATTGTTTGCTTTCCTGGTACCCAACCTTCTGTTTCTGTCAACAGCCCCTATTTTCATTTTGGAAACCATTCCTTCTCCAATTTATTTTTTTGTGGTCTAGATGGGGATCCAGTGCAGGGGGTAGAAACGAGTTTGAGGCCCACACCAATAGGTGCATCATATTCTCTCAGTACAAGTGTGAGAGTGAGATCTAGCCTGTGGATCTGTTGCTTTCTACCAGATTTGAAACTAGAAGGAGGTTGCTCCCAGAGCAGGTGGCAGCCAGCCATTTGGGGGAGAATGGAATGAACACAGAAGACGTTGAGTCCTGGGACAGAGAAAAAAAATGGGTCCTAGCAATGCCATTTGAGCCCCTGCAACATGATGTAGCGACTAAACTTCCGAAAGTTCCAATTACATGAGCCAAAGTATTCCCTTTTTGATTTAGGCCAGTTTGGTTTAAACACTCTTACTTGCAACTGCAAAAATCCCAATGTATACACTGAGTTAGCCAAATTCCTTTGTCAAGTCCAAAGGGTAAGCAGAGAGTGAGGATTGAGAGAAAAAAACCCAAGGTATAGGAGGATACTGGAAAGTTCTACGGAGTCTGAGCAATACCTTCCATGAAGGGAGAGAATACATGATGATGCCCCTGAATCGGACTGTGTAAGCAATCGGCTTGGCAGTTGAAGCCCTATTTATCTTACAATTCTTTTTTGTAAGTTCAATTTTTTTTTTGATAAGTCCCAAACATTCTTATTTAAAACATAGCTCTAGTAATCTAAATATGGGATATAAACCTTCCCAAGGCCTACTGACCTTCTGAGAAATATTTGAACCATAAAAAACCAAAAATAAACTAAGTCCCTTTTCTGAAAGTTTCAACCATCTGAAAATCAAAAAGGAGCAAAGATTCCTATAGTTCAATTTATCCCAAGTCTTGGTTACCAACAGCAACAGATAATTGTGGACACAGTTATTTGACACTACTGTCTTTCTCCATATTTTTCCTGGCAAATGGGTAGAAAATCTGTAGTAACATTCCACAATGAGGATATGAGATTATTTCAGATAGTCATAGACACAAGATAGACACAAGATACCTTACCCTTCCACCCCTGACAAATATTCAGTATCTATCGTCCCATTATTTTTTTCGCATCCCTAATGATCAGAACACAAGATTCTCTCATGGTTAGAGGTTCAGTGTAACCTATACAAAAATAGGACACTGTTGTGTGAGTGACAAGTCCATGAAGAGGAGAATGTACAATGGATTTTCCAAAGCCATTGCTGGACAAGAACATGAAATTTGAGACTGATAGAGATTTCACCGTTACATTCAAACTGTGGCATAGTCTACACCCTTCCCTTCTCTTTCTGAAGAGTAGTGCTTTATTTTCACAAATCCCTTTCATTCATTTGTAGGAAATAGGTCATTTTCTGGTCATAGAATGCACCTGCGACTCTTCGTCAATCCAGCTCTTTCTACCTAATGTAAGGTCAACTAGTGATAGGTGAATGAATATAGATAGTATTGTGTGAAGGTAATTTTCATGTTTAATTTTTCTGTTCTCTGAACACGTAGTCCAAGTAATTGAGTCCTTACTTATTCTTCTAAAGGTTTCAAGTGTGTTACTTTTGTCTTTATTGAGTATAACTAAATATGAGTTTATTTAGTTAACTTGATGCCTTATCGTTTCCAGGGGTGGGTGAGACAGGGTGAAGGGAGGGCAGTGCTAGCCCTCATTGAGTTGTCCATCATTCTCTAACTTCATCTCCCCAATCCTCCATGTGCCCTTCCCCCATGAGGAATCCTTCTCTGTAAGGACCCCTTTCTTGCTGCGGGTACACTGTACCCCCCACAGGTCAAGTAGCCAAGCCCCAGCCCCTCTGTGGCTCATACACTCGGGCACCTCAAGGCTTCAGTTGGAGTCAGTAAAATCTTCCCATAGTTTTCTGTGGGCCAGGAGGGGCGTGTGGCTGGAGTCAGGCTTCCCCTCAGCCAAATGTCACTGGAGGTGGAGTGGGGGTGGGGAGGTGTTAGGTCAGCTCCCTAGGTGAGCCCACATCACTCCAGTTTCTCTCCAGCAGCAAGAACCATAGCCAATTTCTCTTAAATTACCCAAGAGAAGTTATATCGCACCATGGAGAGAACTAATTTTACTTTGTCACTGACTTTCTTCTACATTTTGACTCTACTTCTTATAAAACAATAGTCCTGGCCTTATTACAGTAGAGATTCATTTGTATCGTTTTCCTTACAGAGGACTTCACATGAGCAGCAAAATCCTCTATTTGGTCTCTCTGGAATGAATGGAAGTTTTAGTTTATTCGTAATAAGAATACCCCTGAAAAGAGGAGAGAGCAGATTAGACTGTCCTTGCCTACTGAATAGATTTTGATTAGATCCCAAAACCCCAACAGGATAATGTGGCATAGGACAGGAGCATATTTTTCAAATATAAATTTATAATTGTTGTGTGGATGTGTAGCTGACACTATACCACTTGTTAGGCGTGCCATTGTGTAGATATAAAGAAGTTTATTTCTAAAGAGGTGTTAGAATCTGGTTTTGGATGAAACGGGTCAATACCAGCTCTTTCTCTCTTATTGAGTATAACTAAATATGAGTTTATTTAGTTAACTTTCCTCCTTTCCTCTCTGTTCTCTCTCCCACCCCTCCCTCTCCTTCCTTCCTTCCTTTCTTTTCTTTTCTTTTCTTTTCTTTTCTTTCTTTCTTTCTTTCTTTCTTTCTTTCTTTCTTTCTTTCTTTCTTTCTTTCTCTCTTTCTCTCTCTCTCCTTCCTTCCTTCTTTCTTTCCTTCCTTTTTTATTTTTTTTATTTTTAAAGTCTTTATTTATTTGAGAGAGAGCGAGAGCACGTGAGAGAGAACATGAGAGAGAGCACAAGCAGGGGAGAGGGGTAGAGGGAAAAGCAGACTCCTCCCTGAACAGAGAACCTGCTGTGGAACTTGATCCCAGGATCATGACCTGAGCTGAAGGCAGACACTTAACCGACTGAGCCACTCATGTGCCCATCCCTCCACTTTTTCTTTCTTTCATTTTACATTGAGCATGTTCTGTGTGCCTGATTCTCTACTAGATGCTGAGGGTGTCACAGTGAACAAGAAACAAAATTCGTGCTGTTGGTACTAACAATTCTAAAAATCTTGGGGAATTGGATAAATTTTGACTGTGTTTCTAAAGGGCATTATGTAGCAACCTTGTAGACTGTATCCAATCAGCCACTAGTCTGATAACCTGTCCCCAGGACCTTACTCACCATGTCCTAAGGCCCCAACCTTCTACCCCTGGATTTTTCTAACTAATTTTCTCATTAGTCCAGAATTTGCCATTTCAAACTGGAATTAGCGGTCAGAAAAAAATAAAGCATCTTCCTCCCTTCTTGCAGATTGACAGGTTTGTTATATTTTTGGCAGCACAGTAAATAGGGGAGACTGGTTGTTTCATAAATTACATTACATGAGCTTTATTAGTGAAAATACCTCCAAGACATTTGCAATAGTGTGATCGAGAATCATAGTTTTAGGTGGTCATGTGATACTCTGTCTTTTTAAACATATTTATCAGGCATCTTAGAGGTATTTGAGAAAAGATTGGTGGGGCTATGATTTAGGTAGCAATGTGCACCTACTCGATGTATTTTATTTCTAGGTATTTAGCTTTTATTCTTCACTTGGAGTAATTTATAGTATTAGAACAAACTGAATTCAGGAGCACTTTCTGAATGGTACTGTGACCCAACCCTAGCTCAGTGAATGTTTATAATGACAATTCTAAAGTACCTTTTACATAATCAAAAAGGCCAAATTATAGTCAGCACAATCTTTGTACACATTTTATTCAACTCCAAATAATTGGACCAGTTATTTGGAGTTGAATAAAATGTATATTTTATCTGTTGGTAGGTCACAATACATTTACTGCATTTTATTTATTTTTATTTACTTTTATTTTTTTAAAATATTTTATTTATTTGACAGAGAGAAACACAGCCAGAGAGGGAACACAAGCAGGGGGAGCGAGAGAGGGAGAAGCAGGCTTCCCGCCGAGCAGGGAGCCCGATGTGGGACTCGATCCCGGGTCTCCGGGATCATGACCTGAGCCAAAGGCAGTCGCTTAACTGACTGAGCCACCCAGGTGCCCCTGCATTTTATTTTAATAATAATCAGTCATTGTGATAAGAAGAAGGAACCATTTTATCCATCAAGATACTTTGTAGTAAATTTATTACAATTAACACTGAGCTTCAATGATATCTTGATAATTTCATGAAAAAAACATATTTTGTTCAGTAGAGAAAGCAAGAAAGCAAATTTTTTCAAGTTTATAGGAATTTGATAGTTTAGATATGTTATAATTAAGGATGCTAAAGGTATTTATTGTTGCACTTCAAGATGGAGGCCCAAATATATGACAAAGTCGGTGCTTCAGCAGCTCAGTTGGTTAAGCATCTGCCTTCGGCTCAGGTCATGATCCCAGGGTCCTGGGATGGAGCCCCAAGTGGGGCTCCCTGCTCAGCGGGGAGCCTGCTTCTCCCTCTCCCTTTGCCTGCATCTCTGCCTACTTGTGCTCTATCTCTCTGTCCAGTGTGGCTTCGTAAGACATCAAGAGGCTTTGGAACAGAAGGTCTTCTATCCTAAATGTGCCCGGCGGAGTGAACCATCAGTGGGAACTGAGACACACAGCACAACAACCACAGGGTGGCTCATCAAAAAGATGAGCCAAGCAATCCTTCTTAAAACCTGCCACTCCTCGGGCTTATCACGACACTCAGCTCTGGCCATTATGCTTCCAAGCAGCTCTCTCTCGTGTTGGGCAATGCCTGTCAAACACGCATTTCGTCTCACCATCATTTACATCGATGCAAAGCTAAAGAACAGGGGAGGTATGAGATATGCAGGGTCAGGGGCCGGGAAGAAAACGTGTGCCTTAGACATTTTTTGCTTTCATTTCATGGAAAGATGCTGCTGTGGAGTTGAGGACATGAACACAATTTCTACACCAACAAGCCAAAGTTCTTTCAACGTGGGGTTAAAGCCAACATAGGGAAAGGCTGAATATTTTGCTATAAAAATTGGCCCTTAACAAGACAAATATTGCAATGATTTCCCCTACAAGACCAAAACCAAACAACAGAAAAATGTGCCTTCTTTTCTTTAAGAATCTCAGGAAGCTGAGTGACACCTAAGGCCTGTGGGTAATTGGATAATACCTATCAGCAGATCTGCCCCCCCCAAAGCATGAACCTGTTCAGGACCAGCAAATTGTCAGAGAAGTAGAAAGACCTCACGAGGCTGCCAGGCATTTCTCTCTGTCTGATACTCCCATCTGCTGGCCCTTGGCCCTTGATCCCGTTTTTCGGAGCCCTACCCTAGCTCAGACTCTCAACCCATTGTCTTCCCCCTCCCTTTCCTGACTCTGGTCATTGCTCTGTACTTAATTCCACAACATTACCCCAACCACTCTTTGCATTGCTAACCTCATTGCCTGTTTATCGCTCTGTGTTCTCTAGTTCTTCCTCCACCTGGCCACCAGACCCTTTGGTGTCCCTTAGGTTTGGTTTCGATGCTCCTGACCTTGGACACTACTCAGCTGTTTTTATTAGACACGGCCCTCCCTGCAGAGCTTTAGCTCTTTCCTTCAGCAGAAAGTTCAACTTCTTAGAGGTGCAGTGAAGAGTCCCTGCAGCAGTGGTTCCTGGTCCATTTTTGTTGACTCAACATGGCTGAGGGCTCCATGCAACGTCAGCAGCAATAGTGTCTACGGCGAATCTCAACAGGAGTGGGTAGAGAATGTCGAGTAAGCCCCCATGAGGGTGTATCAGATTCTCCCAGAGTGGGAGGACAGTCTTACAATAAAACACGCTCCTCTCCCTTGCCAGATGCTTCCACTGTATGTCCAGGGCAATAAGCCTTCTTGCCAATAACCATTTCTCCTTGAGGAATCACTGCTACATAAGGGCTAAAGGGAAGACACTTTCCAATGCAGTTGATATGAAGTGCCCTTCCTCTCAGCATAAGACATTCAAAATGTGTGTGTCTTGGTCCCAGTTTTGGTTGTTTGTGGGTTTTGGGTTTTGTGTTGTTTTTTTTTTTTCTCCTTCTCTGGCCATAATGAGTAGAAGCTGTAGAAAGCAAGAATGGGCAATCACTTCTCCCAAATGCTGCTTCATTTGTAAGGAATGTATTTTTCCTGCATTCTCTGAGCAAAGGGAACTACCTGGAAAGAAAATACTAAGTGGGAAGTATAAGGTTGTAAGGATGGCAAGGTGAATTGTGAGGGAAGAGCTTTCCTCTTGTCACCCAAGGCCCTGAATTACGGTGTACCTCTGGGAAATTCTCTTCTCTTTCTGAGCTTTCTTCTCTGAAGTGTGTATCGTGCGCTCAGTAGCACACAGAGATCCTTGAGCCGTGGTTGGTGGTACTGTTTCTTACTTGGACGTCCTCTTCATACTTCATATCCATAGATCATCTCTCTGGCTCTGACTGATATTTTATTTGAGCCGCCATCAGCTCTGATGGGTTGGTGAGTAAAGTTACCCTTAGGTGTATCAGTAGTTCCATTTTTAGGAAGGGGAGTGGGCATCCCACAGCACTGCTACTTTTCAAAATCAAAACTAGTCTTGTGACAGACACAGAAACATAACAGAAGGGAAGTGATAAGGCCTTAATACCCTCCGGATTGGAATATTAATGTGACGAGGAGGAGATTCAAGATGTTGCCTTTAGAGCTTCATTTCAGCCAAGCCCAGCTAACATTCAGTTTTGGAGTTTCTAAAGCTAACGCACAGTGCTAGGTATTTGGAGAAAGCCGTGCCACCGAAAGGCCAGAGTAAGCCTGGCTAAGGTCGCCCACTGCAACTCATGTTGCTTATCTGTTCTTTAGTCCAAAAGCCAAAATCTTGTGGGCAATTGTCAGTGAGAGTCTACTTATTATAGATATATGCATCAATGTGCTTACTTAAAGAGGTTATTTAACTGTAGATTTCATAAACATAGCAGACAACATTAATTCAGAATGACTAAATTTGCATATGAATTGGCTCCGCATCGTTTGCCTTATAATAAACTCAACCAAAGGTAATGATCTCCAACAAACCATATAAACTATCTATTATCGTTCAAGTAATTTATCTTAAAATCCACCCCCTGGTGGGAATTATTGAAATCCTTGTTTGGGTGTGTCTAGGCGAGTAGTCGTGTTCTAATTGAGTTTGGTCCTTCTGGGCCAGATTCTATAGGTGCTTTTGTTTATGGCTCATACTGTTTTTATATTTAGGACCCTATACTATCAATAGAGAATTTTTAGTTTCTGTTTTTGGCAGCAACTCAAAGTTTAGATTTTAAGTACTAAAAGTGTATTAATGGCAGTTTAGAGGAGTTGCTGTCTTCCAATACTATTTGAAAAGTGCCTGTTACTGGATACATATTACTTGAATGGGGTGTCTCTCTATGTTTTTGTCATTTTGCCAATTTTTTCCCCTTCTAAATGCTTTTAACTTCTGTCTGTTTAAATGCCTTTAGCAGGCTGCCAAGCAGAAGGAGGGGAAGGCAGAGTCATGGGACCTGGGCAGACTTGTTATTACAGCCTCTGGACTTTTGGTGAGAAGAGATATGTGGAGCTCCAAATTATTGAATTTATCCATAGAATCTCCCAGCTCTGCCTTTCTCTTCCCATCCCTTTATCATGAGTGTCCCTTCCACCCAATTTACTCATCTAACTCCATATGGAGCTGGCCATCTCGAATGCCACCACTTTCAGGCAGCCTCCCCATTTCCCCTTTCCAGAATGAAAACTGTCCTTCTCTCTTCTTGGAACCATCATAGCATCCTCAATTGCTTTTCATGGTATTTAACTCTGCTTGATATGATCATTTGCCACATATTTCTTTTGTCTTCTTTAGTAACACCACCCTCACATCTATTGAACTCCTACCCTATATCAGGTATTTTGTAGATGCTTTACATATCCCTTCTCCTTCTCCTCCTCTTCCTCCTTCTTTCCTCTTCTTCTTCTTCTTCTTCTTCTTCTTCTTCTTCTTCTTCTTCTAAGATTTATTTATTTATTTCAGAGAGAGTAAGAGACAGAGACACACAGAGAGAGACAGAGAGAGAGGAGAGCACACACACAAGGGGAGGGATAGAGAGAGAGGGAGAGGAGAGAGAGAATCTCAAGCAGATTCCCTGCTGAGCTCGATCTCACAACCCTGAGCCAAAATCAAGAATCAGATGTTTAATTGATTGAGTCTTCCAAGCACCCCTTTACACATCTTCTCTTTATTAACTGAAAAATGTTATTATTCCTCTTTATAAATTAGGAAAAAGTTGAATCAATCAAGCATCTTACCTGGTAAAAATGGCAGCCAGGATGGCCTTTAGACCTAGACTCTGGTGAATCTGCTTCCAAAACCCATAGGCTAAAAGAATGGTCTCTGGTCTGTAGCTCATTAAGGAGTAATTTTGCAAAGTGTTCTACTTACCCAGTCTATGCTCCGTGAACACCAGCATCTTTATTATGATAATGAAGTAGAATCCTAAAGGTTTTTTCCCACGAATTCACTAATTCTTCTCCACCATTATTAGTAAAATGTTAAGTCATCAGAGCCTTTAGAAAAATAGACTGTTTTGTTACAGATCCTCTTTTGGTGCCTATTTTATTCTTCTAATCCTATACCACCTGCAGAGGGATATTAATAGTAACTTCTGCACTAAAATAAAAATGATGCTAATGATAATAGAAACTATTCCAGGCCTCCCATTGTATTAACTAGGTAGTATATTAGTAGCTTTACATATATTATCTTATCTAATTATCACTGTAACTTTATCATATGTACCCATTAGGCCCATTTTAACAGGAGGAAAACAGACTCAGGGAGACTAAACAACTTGCCTAAGGTCACACAACTAGTAATGAAAGTGGTTGGATTGGGATCTACATATAATTCACTGCAAAACTAAACTGTGCTATTCGGTGGTCTTCAGACTACTGTATGTGCCCCTCCGGGGTAGGAAGAAAGTTGTTATTTAAGGTATACAATGTAGAGTTTTAAGGAAATCAATTTCCAGATACTCAACTCCTCTCTGAGATATTCTTTCTAAGAGAACAGAGCTGTGGTCACAAATCTCTTCCTATTCCTCACCCATTTTAAACCTTACAAGGGGCACATTGCCCTGGGAGGTGAACACCTCCGGGTACCATGCCAAAGCAGGGCTGCCTTTGATGGTAATGAAGGCACTGTGAAGCCCAGGCTTCCTGTCTTTCCTGATCTTCGTCTTGTTTCTGCTGTATGTGAAGGGTGGTATTCTCTGTGCTGGGAATTCTGATGCAGATATGGGGTAGAGTGTGGAGTGGTAGGGGAAGTGATTATTTGCTTAATAGCTTTGCCCCCTTGCTTTCCCTGACTATCGAGAGACCGTCTTGTCAAAGTGAAGCAGAGACCATCAATTAAAAAATATTAGGTGTTTAAAATAGATTTCTTAAAACATTTAAATATTAACTTTTTTTCCCCAGCCATTTTCAAAGGAGCCTCCTTTATAACTGGGAGGCAAGTCAACTCTGAAGAACAGTGTAGGGAAACTTATTAATTCTTCTATAGTTAACAGGAAGCTTTTTCAGGATGCATTAACTAAAACCCATAGATAAAACTTTGATGTGATTTCTTTTACATAATTAGTAGTTAAAATCTATATTATAAATCATATTATTAAATATTTATTCAAGTTACAATCAATCTTCATTTCATTTGATAAAACATTTAAATTATTTTTAATTCATTAACAAAAAATAAAATTATGAGCCAGTGGTCACACCTATATATAGGACCTGTTTGATCATGATTAATCTGTCAAGGAAATGTAGTACTGTTATAATTTTATATTTCAGTATAATCAATATTAATAATACTTTGTTTTTACCAATTGTGTTTGATAATCATTGTGATGATAATGTAATCTAAAATGTTTTTTAAACATTTAACACTTTAGGTCACCAAAATAAAACAAATATTAAAATTTCAATTATTATACACACTTTCATTATAGATAGAAAAAAGTGACCAGAGAGTTTTAACCATGAAGGACTTTTACCCATAAAAAATATTAAGAGAGATTTTTCTTATGGAGAAGAAAAATAGAAATATGAATTCAAATAGAACAGGGAAAGCTGATAAATTTTCAAATGTTATAAAACACTCTTTCTCCTATTTTTTGAGTGAATGATGGTAGATATCAAATAGTTATGGTATTTCATTGGATAATGTAACAGTTTTATTTTAAAAGGTCATTATTTATAATATACCAGAAATTACATTCTAGTATATATAATTTGTATTTATTTATTTATTTATTTATTTATTTATTTATTTAAAGTTTTATTCACTTAAGTCATTCTTTTACCCAACATGGGGCTCGAGCTGATGACCCTGAGATCAAGAGATGCACACTCTTCTGACCAAGCCAGCCAGGTGCCCCACAAGTTTATGCAATTTTTATATGTCAACTTAAACATGTGCAAGGAGGTATACAGTTTTCATCATTCTTGGATATGCATGCAAAAAGCACAGAAGAGCTCTGTCCCACATCACATAGCATGCTCATTTTCTCTAACAGGTCTCCAGTTATTAATTACAAAAGGATTTTGCTAAACACTGCTCAAGCTAAAGTCTGATTACTAAGATTCTAATGATTCTTTTTATGGGGGGGGGCTTTCTTCTCCCTCAAAATGCTTTGCCTGGCATTGCTGGTAGAAAGAGAAGTTGCAAGATGCTGGGGCTCTCTGTCTAAATCACCCTCTTCATCTGTGCTCTGGGGACCACGTGCATCCCCAGAGCTGGAGGGGATGGAAGAAGTATTTCAAGCCCCGAGAGGCAAGAGTTACTTTCAGCTTGAAGTCTGGAGCCGAGAGAGATCCTACTATTCAGTTTAGGATGACATGCTCTGGCAGGACCATTAAACCACTAACAGGACCAACCATATAGGGCGATCAACAGCCTGCTTTGCCCAGCATTGACTTGGTTTTAGCTTTGAAAGTCCTGCTTCCCAGAAAACCACCTCTAGGATGTGAAAGGTCCTAGGGTTTGGTGTCAGGTATGAAAGGTGGGGGAGGGAGAAGTACAAAATCCATACAGTGACCCCCAAAAATGCGAGCTGAAAGCAACACTGATTGGTGTCAAAAGAGTAAGCATAGATTATTTACCTTTCAACATCACTGTTGTTTTTTCCCCAGACTGTGGCATTGACAGGCATGATTTCCAGTTCCCACTAAAGGATCACCTCTCGGTGCATCCCTGGGTCATGTGATTTGAAGTGTACAGTTCAAGGACATTGTAATCATGAGTGTTAACAGCTCACCTTTGGCTTTGCTTGTGGATTAACTGTCATGCTTTGTCTTAGCTCCTAAAGTTTTCGCCTAGTGAATCTTGTGACCATGTTTGCTAACAATTCAGGCAATAAAAATAAGAACAATGATGATTCAACACCAGCATGATCCAGCCATCACCAACTGTGTTCTTCTTATGATTGAAGGACACACACACCAGGACAAAGGAGGTAAGTGATCCAAAGAGAATAATCTAAATAAAACACAGAAAAGAATTTGTGACTGAGAATGGTAGAGAAGGAAAGTTGAAAGCACTTATATTTCCTAAACCTCACAACTTTAGCTTTTAACTTAATCAAAAGTTTCTCATGTACCTAAGTGGCCAAGACAGTGGGCACTAAATTAGCTTGGCCATCACCCTCGCATGCATGATATGAAACTACAGGTTTGTTATCATTATCGCTGGCCATTGAAAAGATGTTAAAATGTTGACCTGCTATAAAATCATTTTCAAAATGCAGTGGAAGAATGTTCTCTAGTTTGGAAAAGCATCGGGACTGAGAGTGGGAAAAAAGAGTACAGTAAAAGAGAAATTTATATGTCGTTTCTCCGAGTAAGATTATATCCGAGTAAGATTATATCTGAGGAGTCCAAAGAGCCTGCAAGAGGTAAACTGATGGCATCTGGGTTGCTTAATATTATGTGTTGGTGGTGATAAGAACTCATGGCTGGGTTGTTGTTTTAAAGATTTTATTTATTTGACACACAGAGAGAGAGAGATCACAAGTAGGCAGAGAGGCAGGCAGAGAGAGGTGAGGAAGCAGGCTCCCTGCTGAGCAGAGAGCCCAACATGGGCCTCCATCCAGGGACCCTGAGATCATGACCCAAGCTGAAGGCAGAGGCTTTAACCCAGCAAGCCACCCAGGCGCCCTGGGTTTTTTTTTTTTTTTAAAGATTGACTGATTGATCTTAGACAGAGAAAGAACATGAGTTGGGAAGGGAAAGAATCCTTAAGCAGACTCCCTGCTGAGTGCAGAGCCTGACCCGAGGCCTCATCCCAGAAGCCCAAGATCACCCCCTGAGCCAAAATAAAAAGTCAGGCACTTAACGTACTGAGCCACCCAGACACCCCAAAACTCATAATTTTAAGAAATGACTCATTTTTGGGAAATAAGACGGCTTCAGATCTTAAAAAGAAAAACTGTCACCTATAAAGGACAGCCAAGTTCAATAGAACTTTCTCACCATCTTTACCAAAACTGTAATTTATTTGGAATCCGGCTTCTCCTTTACAAGCTCAAACCACCCCTGTGCTTTAAAACCCGCTTCCCCGAGGAAATGTCTAACTTATGATGATATACAGTGCAACACATAGTGTTTGCAAATGATGGCCATTTTAGACATTGGTCGTCTGTGGGATGAATTTATAGATGCAAAGGGCTGGAAAGACAAAATCTGGTCTATCCAAACGAGCCCATAAATACAAAGTGGACGGCCATCTTTGCAGAACTGGAAATGAATTCCTACAAGTCTAAAACCCTGTGGTTGTTAAAAAGGAAAATCCTAAGGGCTCCAAGTTCAAAAGCATTCATGGTGAGGATATCAAGCTGGATGTTAGCACATTGGACCGACACCAAGACTCAGGGTAATACGAGCTTGGTAAGAGCAAAGCTGCGGGTCCAAAGTGAGTTCCACTCTTCTCTGTTGATCACTATAGAAAGAAAAGAAGGGTACATGAAAGGTGGCAGGCAGGCTGGTGAAGTTTTATTGAAAAAGAAGCACAACGATTAAAATATCCTACTGCATCATGGGGCAGAAAGAAACATGTCATTGTTATCTTTTGTTAAATATTGATAATGGTTTAATTAGACCTACTGTAGTTTTGCTCCCTTTTTCTATACCACTTACATTTATATAGCTTAAGACACACCAGTATAGCCTGTAAAATGTAAGTATCTAATGATGAATTAAAAATAAATTGTTGTATTAGAAGAAACACTATGAGACCATTGCTATATCTTTCCTACACATATTTTTTGCTTAATCCGTCCTACTATTAATTACTAGTAATTTGTACTGCGAACCAATCCTATTGTTGTTTTGTGTAAAGAATAGCATTTATATAACAGAAAGGCAAACAGTATAAAATAATACACATTTCAAATTAATGGCTGTTTTCATATTAATTTAGTAAACGTGCAGAATAATTACTATTTATTATATTAGGTTGTTCTGTTTCGTTTTTTTGGTGTAGTATGGCCACACTATCAGACGTGTCCTGATTTTGGCTCTTGAAAAAATTGATCCCCCCCATCTGTCCTATGTGGAAAACACCTCTAGCTTTCCAGGGTGGCAGGGACTTATTTTTTAAACAGACGCTAAGACTTAGATTCTGGTATTTTCATGGCTAGGACTAAAAATAATTTAAAAAATTGTTTCCCTAAACAAATATTTCCAGTGAGTCAAATGGAAATGCACAGGAACGGACAGAATATTATGTTCATGGTGCTGAGAATCTAGAGCCCGACGCTGCGTCACAGACACCTGGTCCCTTTCTCACCCTCTCTAGAACTCTCCACCCCACCATTTTATTTCAGGCCAACGTACTGAGGCCCAGATGAAGGGAGGTTCCTGGTTCTAATCACACACACACACACACACACACATACACACAATTTAAAAAAAAGAGGCAATTAAAAATAGAGCTACCCTATGACCCTGCAATTGCATTACTGGGCATTTACCCCAAAGATACAGATGTAGTGAAAAGAAGGGCCATATGTACACCAATGTTCATCGCCGCAATGGCCACAATCGCCAAACTGTGGAAAGAGCCAAGGTGCCCATCAACAGACGAATGGATAAAGAAGATGTGGTACATATATACAATGGAATACTATGCCTCCATCAGAAAGGATGAATATCCAACTTTTGTAGCAACATGGACTGGACTGGAAGAGATTATGCTGAGTGAAATAAGCCAAGTAGAGAAAGTCAAGTATCGCATGGTTTCACTTACTTGCAGTGCATGAGGGGTAACCTGGAGGACAGTGGGAGAAGGAAAGTAAATGGGAACTAGGGTAATCTAGGGAGAGAAACAGAACAACAGAGACTTTAGACACAGAAACAAACTGAGGGACTTGGAGGGAGGGGGGTAGAGGGATGGGAGAGCCTGGTGGTGGGTACTGGGGACACCTAAAGCGTGGAGCACTGGGTGTGGGGAATGGGGAATGAATCTTGGAATACTGGAAAAAAGAATTTAAGTAACAATAATAAATAAATAAATAAATAAATGTTAA
>PITA01009322.1:0-78502 GCA_004023965.1 Spilogale gracilis
CAGGAAGAGAAAGTCAAGTATCACATGGTTTCACTTACTTGCGGTGCATGAGGGGTAACCTGGAGGACAGTGGGAGAAGGAAAGTAAATGGGAACTAGGGTAATCTAGGGAGGGAAATGAAACAACAGAGACTTTGGACACAGAAACAAACTGAGTGACTTGGAGGGAGGGGGGTGGAGGGATGGGAGAGCCTGCTGGTGGGTACTGGGGACACCTAAAGCGTGGAGCACTGGGTGTGGGGAATGGGGAATGAATCTTGGAACACTGGAAAAAAAAATTTAGTAACAATAAAAAAAAAAATCTAAATTTATCGGTGATATCCAGAATAAGTTGGAATACAGGTAGTGGAGGTAAGGAGAGCAGAGAAAAAGGAATGGATAAAATATTGATTTTCAAAATGGTAATTAAATCAGGGGGTTAGCATACATTTTCTATAAAGTGTCAGATAATAAATATTTTTGGCTTTGAATGCCATATGGTGTCTACAGCATCCAAGGCCATAAGCAATATGTAAATGGTTGTAGCTATTGCTTTCCAATAAAACTTTATTTACAAAAACAAGTGACATGCCCTACCTGATCCAGAGGATAATTTTCTAACTCCTAAATTATATAAAGGAAACTTAAAGTTAACTGTTGATGAAAATATAAAAATCTATTACTGTATCATAACAATATAACAAAAGTGATCTTTAGAAACATCAGCGGACAAATCAGGGCTTACTAATACCATTTAAAATAGAGTTATTTGGGAGGTACCTGGGTGGCTAAGTCAGTTCAGCATCTGACTCTTGGTTTCAGCTCCAGTCCTGATTTCAGGGTTGTGACATGGAGCCCTGTGTCAGGCTCCATGCTCATTGAGGAGTATGCTTGTGTCTCCCCCTTCCCCTCTGCAGCTATTCTCTCTCTCTCAAAATGAATGAATGAATAAGTAAATAAATAAAGTATTAAAAACTTTAAAAAAAAATTGCTTGGATGCACAAAGAGGGGGGGATATTGAAGGTGAATCAGAGGTGGCTTTAACAGTCTTTCACCAAGGCTTCAACTTTCAGTAACCAAGATTCTCCCAGATTTGTGCTTTCCCTTAGGCTCAGCTTAATACCATGTTCCTCACAAACTCCCCAGATACAATTTGTTTTAAACCTTTGATTTACAAGTGTGTGCTCCACTATGTTATTGATTGGAGACTTTCAGGTAATGATCCCAGTTGAATGATGTGTAACCTTAAATAGCTCTCCCCAAACTGTGAGAAATCCTTAGCCTTTTGTTTTGTTTGGGATGGTATTTACTTTTAATAAAGATGTTGCCTGTCCTTTTAGTCAAATATTATCTTTTGTATAAAATCCAAATGCCCTGAAATGGAATTATTACTGTCATTAAATTAATAACAAAACAACTTTCAATGAAAATTTTAATTATAGTGATTTTTTAACTTAATTCTAATTTTAAGGGGCTGAAACTTTTCAATGAATTTTGTGTTGTTGAATTCAGCTTTTCTTAGTCTTGGCAATGTGAATTAGAACAACAGGCAACTGTCCCAACTTCTAAATGTAACATTCTTAGAAACAAGCTCTATGTTTTGCTTGGTTTGTTATTGCCCATTCATGCCGTGACCACAGTAAATACTTTATATGTGCTTTGTTGAATGAGTTTTGCCCAAATCCCTACCAAAACCATTTAAAACATTGAGGGGAAGGTACATTGATTTATATTTCACTGTCTAAAATAATTTTCTAGCCTGATCTAATTAAAGGGATGATTGGGTTTTTTTTTTTTTTTTTCTTTTCATTCTGTCTAGTAGCTTCTTTTCACCTTTTCCTCCTTTATTATGTTTTTTTTTTTTTGAGGGGTGGAGTATGGGGAGAGCTCATATCACAATTTTGAAACTTTTGAAATCATTGCATAAGTAGTAAGTATGAGTAGTAGAAAACTAATAAAATTACTGTTTCATGACACTCAGCTTTGAGTAACAATAGCAGCAACAAAAAATGTATGAGGTATAAGCAGGAGTATGGGATGCTGCTGTCCAGAAAAGCACTCAAATTACTGCACAACCAGGGTGCCTGGGTGGCTCAGTTGTTAAGCATGTGCCTTCAGCTCAGGTCATGATCCAGGAGTTCCAGGATCAAACCCCACATCAGGCTTCCTGCTTGGTGGGAACCCGGCTTCTCCCTCTCTCACTCCCCCTACTTGTGTTCCCTCTCGGGCTGTGTTTCTCTGTGTCAAATAAATAAAACAAAACCTTTTAAAAAAAAATATTGCAAGCTTAAGCAATGAATTTTCTGGCACTACCAGGTTTATTTCTAGCTTTTAGAAATTACAAAATATGAAACAAGTATAGGCTGGTGTATTCTTGAAATGTGGAAATGGAAGAGTTCAGAGACCATAAAGTTAACAATTTTACAATTTAGAGAGTCTACAACAATAATCAAACATGGTGATAAACTTCTAATTCATGGTAACACTTCCAGGTTGTTGCACATAAAAAAGGAACAACCAACCCACCCTTTGTCAGCCATTTCTATGTATGGATTTTTTTTTTTTTAAGATTTTATTTATTTTACAGAGAGAAACACAGCCAGAGAGGGAACACAAGTAGGGGGAGTGAGAGAGGGAGAAGCAGGCTTTCCGCCGAGCCAGACATGGGGCTTGATCCGGGGTCTCCGGGATCATGACCTGAGCCGAAGGCAGTCACTTAACCAACTGAGCCACCCAGGTGCCCCTCTATGTATGTTTTTGCGAATTTGTAATGCAGGATCATCCTTGACGTAGATGTTGGAGAAGAGAGGGAAGGGGAGATCGCGTTAATGAATCCTTAAAACCAGAAAAACTAAGTAGAATAAGAGATCTTGGAAAGAATATTTCAGCCTTAGTAACAGAAGTGGTCTTCAGTTTTGGTCTGCCTTGAGACTTACCACAAGGAGTAACAACTTTGAAACAGGAAGAAATAAAAAGGCTGGCTTTGATCATTGAAAGAGGCTCTTCTAATGAAGATTAAAGTGGTTTGCAAGTAACAATGATGCTCTATGTCAGTATCACTCCCAAAGACCAGGTGCTAGAGTATGGGAAAGTGCTGAATGTCTCTGATCTTTGTAATCGATCTTAGTGATGCAAGTTAAAAGGACAGCATGAAGAAAAAGCTACAAAAATTCAGACTTACATAAATATCCAATGAGTGTGAGAAGACTAGAGAAGTAAGCCTAGCATAGTTTTAGGCCCCTAGTAGCTAAGGAAATACATTGTTACTTAGGGAAAAACTTTATCTACAGAGTTGGGGACAAGGAGATGACTTACAACAGTTTAACATCATCCAATTAAAGAGGAGACTTCCCGGGGAGCCTGGGTGGCTCAGTTGGTTAAGCGACTGCCTTCGGCTCAGGTCATGATCCTGGAGACCCGGGATCGAGCCCCGCATCGGGCTTCCTGCTCGGCGGGAAGCCTGCTTCTCCCTCTCTCACTCCCCCTGCTTGTGTTCCCTCTCTCGCTGTGTTTCTCGCTGTCAAATAAATAAAATCTTGAAAAAAAAAAATAAAGAGGAGACTTCTAGGAGATCTTCAACCCTCCTAATGTCAAGAGGCATTCTCAGATCCCTTGGAAGTAATTAGCAAAGTACCCATTGACTATTCAAGCCAAAAACCAAACTACAAGGAGGATAAACTTTGAAAATATTATGCTGACTAAAAGGCGACATATTATAACTTTTCACTTATATAAAAGATCAAAAATGAATGAACCTAGTGATCACCTTAGTCTGTGAGGGATTGGAACTAGGAAAAATGGGGAATGACTACTAATGGGTTCCTGTGGGGGTGCTGTAATAGTCCTGTGAAATTAGGTATTGATGACAGTTTTACGACTCTGTGAATACATTTAAAAAAACATTGAATTTTACTTTCTAAATGGGTAAATTGTATGATATGGGAATTGTATTTCAATAAAGCTGTTATAAAAAGTGAAAATGAAGAACAGGCTGCCCACATCTTAGAAGAGATCTGAGAGGTAATTGGAGTGCTCACTGCTAAAATAATTCCTGGTGCCAGGAAAACTACAGCATGGTTTGGCAAAGCCCACATGTTGCAACTCTATTCATAAGAGCATGGTTAGAATACATTTCTAAAAAACTACATGGATGTCCAAGTACAATTTGGGAGTTTTTGAAAGGAGACTGTGGGGGGGGGGGTACACGGGGTAAAGAATGCTATAGAGGCATATGCAAATGTTACCAGACAGAGTAGTCATTTTTTTTCTTTTTATTCATTTTTCTTGACGGAAGTAAGGTTTATTCTACTTCTTTGTAAAGAAAGAGAATCCCACTTGTGGCTTTATTGAAGTTTCAAAAAAAACTTAGTTATAAAAATTTTTTCTTCTTTAATCCCCACTTTATGGATGAGTAACTAAGAAAATAGAGACTGAATGATTTCAACAATCTAGAGCTAGTAGAGGAAGAAGCCAAGACTGGAATGTAAGCCATTTAGCTCTAGGCACTATGGTCTTTTCCTATGCCATGTTGCCTTCCTCTCTCAAGATTCTATTGACTTAACCTATTTGGAGTCCTATCTCATTTTGAAACCTGCATTCTCTTAGAAATGACTACAGAGAGGAAACATTCTACTTTTTTTGAAGTTCTTATTTAGTTCTTACTATAGAGAGGAAACATTCTACTTTTTTTAAAGTTCTTATTTAGCTCATATAATAAAATGAGCATAATATGAAGAAGATGGCTTTAATTAAATGACTGTCGTATTCCGTGCCTACATATTTCCATTAAAATTTTTTTAAAAAAATAATATCACAAGGAAGCTACACTTCTGTTGAGAGTAAAATTGATACAGTCACTTTGAAAACAGTCAGTATTGAATTGAGGCAAACAAATGCACACTCTGTGGTGAAGCAATTCTATTCCTAAAATGGTCACTAAATGACATGTACAAGAACATCCAGAGCTGTCTATTCTTAATACCCTCCAAACCTGGAAACGATCCAAATGAAATACATTTGCTCTATTCAATTAGTGGAATACTATGGTGCCATCCCCCCAAAGCTGCAGCCATACACCGCAACAGAGACAAATCTTGAAAAACATACCACTGAGGGAAAAAAAAAAAACCCATAAACAAAAGAGTATACACAGTACATTTCTGTTTATAAAAAGTTGAAAACAAGGAAAAACTAACCCTGGCAGTGGGGAGAGAGACACTAAGACCCGGAAGTGGAAAAGAGGGTGGCTCCTCATGTACCAGCAATGCTAGCTCTTATATGGGTGCGAGTCCTCAGGGATTCAGATGCAATAAAAATCAATCAAGCTAGACACTCATGATTTTGCATTTTTGTGTGTGTATAAGTATGCATTTTCAAATGTATATCATGTGAACTCCTGAAGGAGTTATTCTGAGTTTCCAGAACTTTGCTTAATGAAATATCCTATATAAAATACGCATATGACATGGGGCACCTGGGTGGCTCTGTCATTGGACATCTGCCTTCGACTCAGATTATGATCGCAGAGTCCTGGAATTGAGCCCTGCATGGGGGCATGCGCATGAGCTGCAGAGAAATAGCCTTTATGCATCATCTCATGGAGTTTCTGCCCAACCTCCAAGCAGATAAAGGAGGCTCTTCTTTCTGACCTTTTCAGTAGCTTGCTGTCAACCAGTCCCATGTCCCATGTTAGAAGAGAAACTGCAGAGCTAAAATGGTAGGCCACTGGGGAAGATTACCACCTTACAACTAAAAAGGACAATGGGGCTCTTGATAAAAAGAGATGTGTCGATGCAACCAAACTTAATAATAATTTAAAAAAATAATAAAAAAGAGGTGTGTCCATGAAAGAATGTTTATGAAAAAACAAGGCAGGCAGGCACACCAGCTGTTCTGGAGAGGGAAGTTGGAAGTATATAAGGAGGTGAACAACCAGCAGTCTTTTCCTTCTGGGGATTGGTGGGGTGAGGGAGCAGGGCAAAAATTACTTAAGCTTTTCAAAAGTTTTTGCTCTTTTGGAGTGGCTCGGTGGCTCAGTCCTTAAGTGTCTGCCTTCAGCTCAAGTCATGATCCCAGAGTCTCAGGACTGAGTCCCGCATCAGGCTCCCTGCTCAGTGGGAAGCCTGTTTCTCTCTCTCTCACTCCCTCTGCTTGTGTTCCCTCTCTAGCTGTGTTTCTCTCTGTCAAATATTTAAATAAAGTCTTTTAAAAAATAAAAATAAATAAAATAAATGAAGTATGCGTATGACATCTTGTCTTTACACAGTAGAGCAGACCCTGGGAGAAATCCTCCACTGGAATGGATTATATATTCAGTTGTTTGTTTCAAACTCGCACTTACACACAATCGCACAACATGGTGCTCTACACAAATGACAAATTGCTCCAAGGTATTTACCTAAGGAGGATGGCTGTCACCTGAGAGGTGGTTTTGAAACTAAAAATATATAATGTAGTAAAAGCAACCAATGAATCCTAGTGAAATACTCCAAGCATTCACGAGCTGGTGTCATGTAACAAGAAAGAGCCAGCCGTTTGAAGCCCTGAAGCCAGAGCTTTCTCAGCAAGAAGAAATAGTAAACACCAAGCCTCTGAGGTGAGAATGAACATGAAATTCATGAAGGGTAGAACAAGGACTGGTTGCTGGCTCCAGTGGGGGTACAGAGAAGTGACAGAGACGGTCGGACAAGCAGGCTCTGGTTGGGTGCCTCCGGTCAATAGTTAAGGAAAATGGATTTGAGTGCAACTCTGAAGACACTGGGAGGTTAAAACAGGTCAATAAGATGATCTAATTGGCATTTGTAAAAGTTCACTCTGACTGCTCTACAGAAAATGGATTGTGGAGGGTGAGGGGAAGATTGAAAGCAGAAAACCAGTACGAGGTTACCGCTCTAGTCTTGATGAGACCTTGATAGGAGGCATCAAAGTATTCTATGGAGGAGTCTCCAATAGAGAAGAGTTGAACGTTCGAGGGCTTGAACAAGCTAAAGGAGGGTGGTTTCATTTCCTCAGAAAACTTGGAAAGGCCAAGATCAATGGGAAAAAATGCATATACAGCATTTAACATAAAGGATGGAAATGATTAATTCATGTCATTTTTGATGTTATCACTGTTGTTTTGGCTCTTTTGGTAGGTTATAAAACTGAAAATAAAGCATGATTTGTGCACTTGATGATGGCAACCATAAGAGGTTCCATTCAAGGTGCTTCAACATCAGTATCTACACTTTTAAAAAATTCTGAAATAAGCTCCTCTTTTTACAGGTAATGAGATTAAATGTTAGCAGGCTAAATGATTTTTCTCAAGGCTGACTTTACTTTCGAAAGCACAGAGTCTTGAAATCTGCTTGAACATGAAGTCTCTTAAAATTGCTATATAGTGGAGCAGAAATATTATTTATAACCAAAATGGCAGGGCAGAAGTACAGCTCATGTGAGTTAGAAATCCATCTCTATTTTGCAAATGCCAAAACTGCCTCTATTTCTTCTGTGTGCTAAATGATGGAATCTAAAGTAGATAATTTATCTGTTTGCAAGCAGAGCACATTGATGAGGTGATGAGGTTTTTTTTATGGCAAGCTAGAATCAAAAGGAGTAAAGAACTAACCTTTGCATGTTAAAGCAAATGGAATTGAGTTTGCAAAAAACTTATTCTTTGGTAGTAAAGGCCACACATGAATGTTTTGCATGAAAAATTTGTTCATTTTTTTGTACATTAAAAATAGGTCAATGTTTCACAGCTGGTTAGAATGAAAGCAGAGAGAACATAGAAAATGAGGCAGCGGGTGCTTAGAGCCTGAGTAATAAATTGTACTAATTCGAAACTCATACACACAATTTTAATTAATTAAAATTCAGCAGTAACTCTAGCACTTTTATTACTTAGACCAAAGATATTTTCAGGGAGGAGAATTTTATTATGGGCATTATTTAGAACTGTCGACCTATGCTGATAAAAATATGAGTTTTGAGTTGCTTTTATTATTTTTAATTATCTAAAGACAATGCTTCTCTCAAGGGTAGACCACACCCATTTACCTTCCCTTGGTTTGCCACCATAAGGAAATGCTATCTAGACTAAGATGGTTACTAAAATAAGCATGTATATATATTCATAGATACATCATATAAATGTTATTATGTATATATGTTATATGTTATAGTTTGTATACCTCATATATATTTCTTAAGAAGTTAACATCTGTGACACAGAATGTATTAAATGTGAAAGACTGATATTTATCATGAGATCAATTTCATAGAGATGCAAAAATACAAACCTGCGATATAAACATCTTTCTTGTAAATTTCACATTCTATGCAGAATAGTTTAGCTTTCAAAATGTAATCTGACACTGCATCCCATATTTAAATATATAAGCTTAAATTTTATACCTAACATCAGACTTTGTATAAAGATAATGATTTCCCATGTTTATATAATATGAATGTAATAAAATTTTAATTATGCATTCTGTAAATTCATACTAAAAAAAAACAGAAGATATCTTATGCACAGAAAAACTTTCAAGTTCTCATAACTCTGAAAATCTCATTTTTTCAAAGAACACTGATATAATAGGATTAACTTCTTATACTTCAAACTGTTCTCTTGCACTGTAATCATGTAAAAGAAACACACACAAAAAAATAAATGCTATGAGTCAAAATGAGGAACTGCTTAAACTTTAGATTAATAACATCTGTCTGTCTGAAGTGTTTCTTTACATAAACAGAACATTCGGTCAACATCACACAAGGAGTAAATCTGGAAGTTTCTCCTCACATGGACAAGTTTCTGTAAGGAAACTTCCATATGGAGCTGTGCTTTACATTCTCGCCATAATTTGGAGAATGTGTAAAACAAAAGCCTAGAAATCTGAACTGATGGAATGCAATTGAGAAAAAAGCAATTGGAAGTGGTTGAAATATCTTTATGCCATTGTATCAGCCAGTCCCAGGTATTCAAAACAGTGTGACAGAAAATCAATAAAACAACAATAAGCCTGACTTGGTTCCACTAGTTAAAAATAAATAAATAAATAAATAAATAAATAAATAAATAAATAAGAGAACAAAAGCTGTTATTCTATTCAAAATGCATGGTAACATACATGGTCTCAATCCTACACTAAGTTTTGCGATAACTGTAAATACTATTGATTTTCTTCAAACAGCTGAGAAGTATTTGATGTAAATCTTGTTCGGCCCATGACAAAGAAATACCAGATTTGATCCAAATTGTCAACAAGTTGCATTAAGGACTGACTACTTTTTTTATATCGCAGTTCCGGTTAGTTTCTTTGTACTCAGCATCAACAAAGGTGTCCTGCAAAAAGCAGTTAATCTGCCGACACACTTCTAAAGGAGAAGCTTTGCCCAGGGCTGATCCTATGTGTACGGAGTCGCTCAAAGAAATGTTTGGTGTCCTCTCCTGCAAAAGCTGCTGCTTTTTTGTGGCTCCTTCTGCTGCTTTAGACT
Source organism: Spilogale gracilis (assembly GCA_004023965.1). Taxonomy (NCBI): domain Eukaryota; kingdom Metazoa; phylum Chordata; class Mammalia; order Carnivora; family Mephitidae; genus Spilogale; species Spilogale gracilis. The sequence goes on from PITA01009322.1 coordinate 9,459, forward strand.
CTGCTTGGTCCTTTGGTCACAGGTGGTTATCTGTTACTTGGATATAAAAGAAAGCATTTTGTTTCTGCACAATTTGATATAGACCCTTCAATTTACAGACATTCTGAAGCCATCATTTCTTTGTCGACTTTGGTTTCCTATTAGTCTGCATAGAATATACAAAATTTCTTCCACTACCATGTGCCCAGTATGGGAGGAGAAACCCAGCTTCCCTTCAGCTTCCAGCTACAGCGAGCCTGGGAGACATCCTGCAATTGTTGCATGAATCTGATGGGTTGACTTCTCTCCATGACCTTGGTAATCAACTCGTCCTGTAATGTTAAAATTTCTTCCAGAACTGTGTGTCCTTGAGCATAACATTTCATGTCAGTGGGTCTCCAATTACTCATTGGTGAAATGGAGGAGGGAGAGGATAAACATATTCATATGTTTTTCTAAAGGTGAAAAATGAAGTCAATCCTTATCATCTCTGGTAGATCAGTCCTTCAGAATAAAAAGGAGGAAAGAATTGGCTACTCATACATTCATTTGTATATTCATTCACCCATTATAGTATAAACTCATTGCAGACAAGAGACTTGCTTTTCTTCTCTGGGGAGCCACTACCAAAAATAGTGTCTGGCACATGTACTTATATTCAGAAGATATGACGATATGTTAAAAGAAATAAAATGAAGTTAACTTACTGCCCTCAAAGATCTGACCACTCCAAAAGTCCTCTCACTGTGTTACAGTGAAAAAAGTTCAGGGGCAGGGACTCCAAAAACCAGAGTTCCTCCTTCCACTCTGAATTCTACTCACTACATGATCTTTGACATTTAACCTCCAGGAGCCTCAGTTTGGTCATCTAGAAACAGAATAATATGCACTGGAAAAAGATAATATGTTGAGTTCAGCCATATATAACAGGAAATCCAAGTAAGTAATAGAGGTTTAATAAACAACATGAGTATATATTTTTCTTCAAACAATGAAAATCCCATAATGAGGAACTTCAGTCAGGCTTAACATGATACTATCAAAGACCCAGTTTCTTTTTGTTTCCATGCTCATCTGTCCTTAGCATGTGTATCTCATTTTATGGTGACAGATGGCTGTTAGAGCTTCAGTATCACAACCATATTCCAACATATTCCAGGAAGAACAAAAGGTCAAAGACTCATTCTGGCTGAGTTAGCTTCCTTTAAAGGAGTTAGGCATATGCTGAAACTATATCATATATTTATCAAAAAATAATGCTAGGAAATGCATATCCAACAAAATCAAAACTTTGTTAGTAAGGAGGTAGGGATGGATAAGTATTGAATAATAAACTAACTGTTTTAGCTACAAGTGCAATCTGTCTATTTATACAATAAGGATTTATTGCATATATGTTTAGGGTTAAGCATTTTACAGTGGTTGAGATGGAGAGAAAGGAGTGTCTAACAATGAATAAAATGTTTGCTCTAGCCTGAACGTTTGTGTTCCCTAAAATTCATATGTTGAAACTTGATTGGATTAGTACCTATGAAAAGAGACCCCCGATGAGTTCTTTCACATTTTCTACCACATGAGGACACGAGACTGTCTGTGAATGAGGAGGAAGTAGGCCTTCACCAGATACTGGAGCTGCTAGACCCTTGATCTTGGATTTCCCAGTCTCTGGGCTGTGAGAAATAAATGTCTATTTTTTTAAGCAACCCAATCTATGGCTTTTTATCATAGCAGCCCAAGTTAAGACAGTGCTATTCTCAGTATCTTGAAAAAGGAGATGGTAAGATAATACTTATGAATCTTTTTTTCCATCAGCAAATCTATCCTAAAGGCCTAATAAAAACTAGGTGCAGAGGGACAGCTGGGAGGCTCAGTCAGTTAAGCATCTCCCTTTGGCTCAGATAATGATTTTGGGGTCCTGGGATCAAGCCCCAAGTCTGGGTCTCTGCTCAGCAGGTAGCCTGCTTCTCCCTCCCTTTTTGCCTGCTTGTGCTCTCTCTCTCTTGCTTTCTCTCTCTCTGTGAAAGAAAAAGAAAGAAAGAAAGAAAGAGAGAAAGAAAGAAAGAAAGAAAGAAAGAGAGAAAGAAAGAAAAATTTTTAAGATGTTATTTATTTATTTGACAGAGAGAAACACAGCTAGAGAGGGAAAACAAGTAGGGGAAGTGAGAGAGGGAGAAGCAGGCTCCCGGCCGGCAGGGAGCCTGATGTGGGGCTTGATCCTAGGACTCTGGGATCATGACCTGAGTCGAAGGCAGACTCTTAATGACTGAGCCACCCAGGTGCTCCAAGAAAGAAATCTTTAAAAGAAACTAAGCATAGAAGGTTATCTTGCATTTAAGGGATGGGAAAGCTAACTCTACTTCTTGGTTGGAAAAGGATGTTAGGAATTGCTGCAACCATCTTTGAAAACAATTTCATAAGATCTTCAATGATATTTTAGTAGGCTGAGTTTCTCAGTGCCTGCTAGACTAGCTTTCCTTACCACAGTCAAGAATCTCTAAACTACACACTCACTAGAAGAGGAGTGAAGCCTAATGCTTTATGAATTTTAAACTATCCATAAAAAGCACAAAATTATCTACTATATGGTTTTGTTCCATTTATTCCAAGTCTGTAAATTTCAAATTGGGTATCTTGGTTACAATGGCCAAACATTTTCTGAGTTTTCTTATACTGAAAATTGGAGGGATAACATCTATCCTCTTAACCAAAAAAAGTTTCCATATCAGATGAACTAATGGATGTTAGAGTTTTTCAGCAGCTGAAAATCACTATACAAATATAAATTCTTATTATTGTCATACTTGGCTTTGGCTCATCTTGCCCCCCTCTATGAACATTAGTCCTTCTCCCACACAAAATTCTTTCTCAGTCATTATTTCATAACAATGTATCATCTTCTTATGCCATGGCTCTCTATTACACTTAAAATTAAGGTAAGAAAGGTTAAATAAAGATATAAAATTATTTCCTCCGGAAAATTCTCCTCTAATTTGACAATCTACTTATCTATTGTCATACCACACTATACTAACCAATGTGAATTTCAAAGTATATTTGAATAATTATTTATTTATTTATATAATTTATATTCTTTGTTTACTGTATATAACCTTATTCAAACAACTTATTTACAAGAAATTCAACTCTTAGTTGTAATGAAGGGAACTACACATTGATCATCTGAAAGTGTTAAGGGCAGTTTATATTTGTTTTGGCAATGCAGTTTTTTTCAGGGGATTTGCTTTCATAATTATATTTTTTTTCTGACTAGAATTAAAATTATTTGCTTTCCTTGGGCAGAGAGACAGAAGATACTGAGTAGAATTGTGAGAGAGAGAGAAAGATGATCTGGATATAAACAAAACTCCATTATAAACAGGACACACAATTTTAAAGTACAATAATCACTGAAAGTTGCTCACATAACACATTTGTTCATTGCATTTCTCTACCACACTATAAAGTCCCTGAGTAGAGGAGTCAGCTGCAGTTAAATTCTAGAAAAGTACCGTACCAAGTCCTTACTCTGAAGGTGATAAATAATTCTCAGCGGCAAGAATATAATTACCTAATTCTGGGACTGACCCAAAATCATACAGGTTGATGTGATTTTAGTGTGTCTTTTATCCTCTCTCTTCTGATATAAATATTTGCATGTGTAAGTGTGTGTATGCATTTGTATGTGTGAAAAGAGAAAGAGAGAGAGGAGAAGGGAAATTGAATATAATAATGAAAGAAAATGATTTTCCAACTAACTTTAATTCCAAGATTCACAGCAGAATAAAGAATGATTTCATGGGAGAAAAATAATAAGATAAATATTTAAATCTTATATGTCATAAATATAATGTGATTTTGGAGTTTACCTCAATGAATGTAATGGAACACTTATTGCTTTTATTTAATTTAGAATAAGATATGTATTAGCTGTCTCTTAACTAGATTCATTTATAAACTATTAACAATTTCATTTGCATTTTTACCAAGAACAAAAAAACACAGTTTTTGCATGGGTCTTTTTTTCTCCAGACACTGAGCCATTATTTAATTAAGTATGGTTTATAGTTTTACATATCACATTTGTATTTTTATCTAAGTGCTGCAATTGAGTAAACATATATTTAATTTATCATCTCATATATTTTTTAATCTAAGCTGATGAAGATCATTAGCTTTTCCTATAATGGCATGTTTCTTTAACTTCTTTAATTCATGGACAGTAGTTTCACTTCCTTTTCATTGAAAATAGTACTGTTAAAAAGTTAGAGACCAAATGAAAACCAAAATATTCTGACAGTTTTTCAATGACCTAGTTTACAGATTCTATATTTAAAGTAATTGTATTTTTACTGTATACTCTATGCTGTTTTCAATTACTTTTTTACACAGACGTGATTTTCCCACTGCATGTCTCCTTTTAAGAGCTATGTAAGTAGTTAACCATGTTTTGAAAATTCTGCAAAATCCTTAATAAAGCTTAAGCTAATATAACATAAGAGAACATTATCAAATTGAAAGAAATGGATGTAATATATAAACTCAGGAGGCTGTGATCATTATCTACAATTACAGGAAGAATTTCAGGAAACAGAAGTATAGCATTATGAAATGAAAATTGATTTTGAATATTAGGAAAACAGTATGAAAGCCTTTAAACTCTATGAAACTCTTCTGTGGTAGGTAAAATAACTCCCTTGTGTAGAATAGTTTTATTGGTACATCTTTAAGAAAACATGAAACAAAATGCCAGAGAAAAATCTATAGCTATCTCTGTATCTCTCTCTCTCTCTGTCCATCATGTATCATATATCATCTCTATATCTGTAGCTCTATAGTGCATGTATTTAAAAGGAAGACTGAAACACTAACCAACACTTCACCAGAGTGATGATGTCCCCGCAGTGAGACATTCACTCTTTGTATCATTGTTCTTTTCACCAAAGATAGGCAGAATCTCCAGGCTCAATTTTCAAAAAAAAAAAAAAAACCCCACAAACCTAAGCAGGTTCAGAGGACAAGAATCAGAGTTTCAGTAGCCTGAAGATGGAGCAGTGGAAAGCTGGACTTGGAGGTGAGGCTGAGTGTAAAAGGCAGACAGCCTAATACAGAGAAGCAAAGAATGGGAACATACAAGTTAATGGTCTGGCCAGAGCCTTGATGGTCCCAGTCATATGAATATAGAAAGAGTAGTGAGTGAGGAAGTTGACCTTGAGATACCTCCTCCGAGTTAGTAGGGTACTGAAGTGTTTGTAGGTCTGTGTTAGCCACTCTCAGAATAAGGAACAAGCTGTAACTGGAGGCAAATTTGCCCAAATACCTTCAGAATCAAGATCACAGTGAAGACTTTCAAACGAGCTAGAAGCCAACCCTCTGATGATAAATACAAAAAAGACACAAAGATTTAAAAACAAGGATTGCAGATCTGGGAACTGCTAGATATAGAGGATAGAAAAGCTATGTAGAAAATTTAATGGGAAAAAAATGCAGTGAAAAGTAGGTGTAGAACAAGAAGACATAAAGAATGATGGACAGATTTGAAAATTAAATTTCTAGAAATGAAAGACATAATCATTGTAATAAAAATAAATTCAGTGGAGGTTAAATGAAAGATTAAGTGCATTTGAAAGAAAATTTGTGAACCTGAAAAATATATGTAAAAAAATAATTTGAAAGCAATAAGGAAAGTCAGGAAATAGAAAACGATATTAAAAAACCTAGAGGAGAAAATAAATATTTCTCTCTTGTACCTAGTTGAAGTTCCAGGAGAAAGGGCTAAGCAAAAAACAGAAAAGATAATACTTAAAGTCATGATAGGAATAAATTTTCCAGAAGTAAAATTATAGACCCACAAACTCAATGCATCCCAAACAGAATTCACAGAAAGAAATCTAGGCCAAGACCCACTGCCATAAAACCAAAAAAAGATCAAAGACGATAATCATGAAATAGAAAAGGAAATGTAACCTATAACGGAATGACTGCTTAAAGGACCATGGAATTCTCAACAACAGCAACAGCCAGAAGACATGAAATATTATCTTTAAAGCATTAAAAGAAGGTAACTGGTTGTCAACATAAATTAGTTCTTAAAATATGGCACATCGTGTTATACGATTGTGATACTCTATTATATGATTCCACGTTAGTCAACCAAAACACAGTATTTTATACAGGACTGCATATATGTGTGATAAAACTATACTTAGTATACTATAGTATAATGTAGTGTAGTATAGTATGGTGTAGCATAACATAGTACAGCAACTCTAACATACTGTTTTTGAAATGGTGGGTATCCTAAAAAACGGGGAGGTAGGAGAATGATGGAGGAGGAGCACATCCACAGATATATGTTACAAGCAGGATTGAATTTTTTTTTTTTAGATTTTATTTATTTGTTTGACAGAGAAAGAGAGAGACAGCAAGAGAGGGATACAGCAGAGGTAGTAGGAGAGGGAGAAGCAGGCTTTCTGCTGAGCAAGGAGCCAGATGCAGGCCTTGATACCACAACCCTGGGATAATGACCTGAGCCAAAGGCAGATGCTTAATGACTAAACCGCCCAGGCACCTCCAGGGTTGAATTTTTGATATGTGTGTTGGCTCATGAGTTTATATTGTATCATAACAAAAAGGTAAGCAAGCATAGACCAAGGTAACAGTGCATTGTTAACCAAGGGCTCTGTTAAAATACTGAGCAAAAATAATCTCCATCCATTAAGTAATGGAACATAAGAAATACATAATGACATAAAAATAATCAGTAGTATTATTTAACTGCTAATAATAATCTTTAAAATGTTACAAAAGAAAAATAGCTACTGAGTTTATGGATGTACTGTGCAAATAGTCCTTCCCATCAACATCAATAGCTTTTCTTCCCTCAGGGTTGAGATGGAAAGCACAGCTACAGAATGATTTCCTGGCATCATGGACTCTGAATCTTTTTTCTATTACACACAGAAAAACACCTATCATCAAAATAAATAGTTACTAATCTGCTTCTAATGGTTTCACACAAGCTCAGAAAGAAATAGGGTGAAGTTGAAATGCTGAATTAAGTATAGGAGTCATAAGACATGGCAAATAGCTTAAGGGCAATATCAAATATAAATTGCCTGGAGATAAATGATTCAGTATTACTATGTTCATGAAAGTTCTCTGATTTTATTTAGAAAACTATTGAGTGGTATTATTTTAGGTCATGATGAATTTTGAATTAATGCCTCCGTTAGATGTTGATAACAATATTTTTTCTAGCATCACCTTGGTCCTCTGTAGCAATATAGAGAAGTAAGACATTGATTTGGATCAGAGTCTCGCCAGGATATGCTGATTCCATGATGGCTACAGATATTATTGGAATAAAGCTGTAGATAAATTCAGCTAAGCTTAAAGGATATATTTTTGACCAACGTAAGTATTAGCTAAGCACATATATATCCAATTTGTTTTTCATTATAACAATCAAGTCTTTTTTAAGGAAATTTTGTAGTCTTTGTATTTAATGTTTTTTGTTTGTTTGTTTTAGTGTTGAACATTGGCAAATTTGCATGTCATTTTCATGCTACTCTTCTCTATATCATTCTAATTTCAGTGTTTGTGTTATCAAAACAATACTACTAGTAGTTTTTAATAAACACTGTCAAGGACTTATATCAAGCTCTTACATTTTTTATATTTGTATTAAATTGACAAGTTTTTCCTACATGAAAATACAGATATCAGATGTTCATGTTAGTGTGTTGTCATACTAGAAAAACTTTCATAAGATTTAAAAGAAGTAAATATGTTCCTGGAAAGCTTAAGTTATAGATTCTTTCAGAGAACAGTACCACTTCATATAAAGAAGACTTTAAATAAATCTGGTACATAATAATCTTTAGAGATAACTGCTAACATAATAAGAATAAGATTATAAATAAGTTCAGCACAGCTGAAAGAGAAAGCTTTTTGTAATGTAGCTTCCAGGATTTCTTGCATTATTAAAGATTTCAAAGCAACAACCAATGAATAAATAAAGCAATCAATCCTTGTGTTATGTCATAATTTAAGCCCTTAAATAGTTCTACAGAAATATATTAGGTTAATATGATATACAGACATAAATAGATATAACAAATAGAGATTATTCGATGTAAGAATATATTTAGTTTCCAGATTCAACCACATTATCATGCATGGTAGGATTTCCTTCTTTCCTAAGACTGACTAATATTCCATTGTGTGGATATACCACTTTCTCTTTATCTGTTCATTTGCAGGTGGATGTTTAGGTTGCTTTCAAGTCTTGGCTTTTGTGAATAATGCTTTAATGGATATGGGAGTACAGACAGCTCTTGAAGATCCTGATAGCAATTCTTCTATATATACACACAGATATGGGGTTAAAGAATTATATGATCTTTACGATTTTAATTTTTTGAGGAATCTCCATACTGTTGTGCATAGTGGTTTAATCAATCTACATTCTCATAAAAAGTATGCAAACGTTCCCTCTGCTCCACATTCTTACCAACACTTGTTATTTTTGTCTATTTGATGATAGCCACTTTAACAGCTGTGAGATGTTATCCCATTATGGCTTTGGTTTAAATTTCCTTGATCATTAGTGACAGTGGACACCTTTTCATGTACCTGTTGGTCATTTGTACTGTCTTCTTTGAAGAAATGTTGATTCAGCTCCTTTGCTCATGTATTAATTGGATTATTTTTTTCCTTGCTATCGAGTTTTAAGAGTTTCTTATATATTTTGAAAATTAACCCCATTATCAGATATAAAATTTATAAATATTTTTCTCCCATTCTGTAGCTTACCTTTTAATTTTGCTGATCATTTCTTTTGTTGTTATTTTTTTTAATTAAAAAATTCTTTATCTCTCTTTTCTTTAGTCATTTTATTGAGGTATCATTGACGTACTAAAAGCCATATATATTTAATTTAGACAATCTGGTGAGTTTGGAGATAAGTACCTATTTGTGAAATTTTCATCATAATTAAGGCTTTTATTTATGAAGAATTTACTTTTTATTTATGAGGAATTTATAAGGTTTTGCTTTCATGAGAAATCTAAAATAGCCAAACTCACAGAAGCAGACAGGATAGTGGTTGCCAAGGGATGGAAGCCAGAAGAAACAGAGCACTATTAGTAAAAGTGTATAATATTTCATTTGTAAAAATATGAGAAATATGAGTAAGTCTTAGAGATCTACTGTACAGCATACTACCAATGGTCAATAACATTGTTTATATACTTAAAAATTTACTAAGAAGGTAGATCTTATGTTAAGTTTTATTATATAATAATAATAATAATAAAGAAGGTGAAAGGAAACTTTTAGAGATGATATGTTCATGGTATAGATTGTGATTATGGTTTCATGGGTATATACTTAATCTCCAAACTCATCAAGTTGATATATTAATTATGTATGGCTTTTGTATATCAATCATACCACAATAAATAAAATAAATCCAACTTTTTTCTCTATGCTTTCATACATACATCCAAAGATCTCAAATATTACTGATTGACTTATGATTAATTTATTTACTGTAATAAGTTAACTGTTTGGAGATCGAAAAGATGATGCCATATCTTTGGAAATATACAATATAGAATAAGGGTTTGTAAATATAAACATTTAAGACAAATGTCATTCTGTCAATGAGCACAGGCATAAGAGATGCAACTGAGCCTGAAACTTGGCTCAACTGCTTCCCAGCTAGTGACTTTGTACTAGTTTCCTTATCAGCAAATGAAGACAGTAACTATCCTAGAGGTAGATTTTTAGCATTAAATGATAAAAGCAATCATGATTTCGCAGAAGATCTACCATTTCATAAGCACTCAGTAAATCATCATTATGTCATGAGCCAATATTGAACAGTAGCATGGAGGAGAAATGGAAAGTAAATGCCAATCCAAATGCTGATAACCTGAATATTCAGTGAGCCTAATAAAATTCAGGATTTAGTCTGAGAAAATTTAATTAAATATAGTCATTCTCTCATTTCCTTTCCCATATAATTCAATTTTGGAAGAAATCTGATATTTTTGAGGAGATAGACTCTACTTTTTGCATGTTCTTACTTTAGCCTCATGATGTGAAACAGCAAGACAGATATAATGCTAGGAAAGAAGCGATGGAAGAGTGCAAATTTGATGGGCCAGATAAAATTTCCATGGATGTAATGATTTTTAGAAACTGACAACAAGCTGTCTAATATCATATTTCCATATTCATCCTCAAGTAGCATGAACCACAAAATTCTTAGCTCAAAGCCGTCCTGGTTGGCTGGGTTATAACTTTAGGAAGCTTTATGGCTGAACTTTAAAATAAATCCACATGAGTTTGGGCTTCAAATTCAACATTTGGAATATTAATCTAAGAGAACAACAGACATTTATTCTGTCCAAGTGTGCCATTGGATATCTTAAAACTATGCTGCACAATTCTTCTGTGAATGATTGAGAACTTTATATTGCCTTCTTGTCACCATAAGTTCCATAAAAAGCAGTAACTCCTTAATGGATATTTGTTCACCTGTCTCATCTATTCCAATAAAAAGCTGAAATAAATATACACTTGAATTGCTTTGAGGATTTATTCACAGAGAAATTATCTGTCAGGAAGTTAGTTATATCCACGAGACATTCATCTCTTCTCTGTGTGTAGTAGGCCACCAGATGGTAGCTCTCCACAGCTCTCGTAGGCTGTGAATTGGCACTAATTGAAACATCAACACTTACTTCAAGGCTCCTATAGAGAAACCTCATCCCCAGATCTCCAAATCCTCTAAACCACAAATTTAGAGTGTACTGCATTTAATGTTATTGTTTTTATTTTGCAAATCAATAACATCTTCCCAGAAAATGCTACACATGTGGTAGAAAAAAAAAATCCTTGAAATTTTATCATTTGCATTTTACATAATTTTATCTTGATTCTAAATGGCTCCAAAGAGCATTTTTTTCAAGACAGTGTAAAACACTGCATGTGATGGTTTCATTCTAAGAAGAATATTATTTTGAACACTTTGATTCATTGAAGACATGTATTATAGGTTTTTTAATGATGGGAAATAAAACTAAATTACTATTTGATTATCTCCTGTATCATTTTCATAGCCATGAGCTAGATAGACCAAAATATATTTAGCTGGGTAATAGCTACTCAAATAAATAATGTCCCATCTCATTATTTTTTCCCAGGAAATGTTTTATATTGGTCAAGTTTCTAATTGTTGGCAAAATACTATAATAAAACCTGATTCAATTTAGCAAATATTTATTGAAAACTCACATGTGCTATTCATTGTGCTATACTTGGTAGAAGAACAAATATGGTTCTGAAATAATTCCTGATGATCTGAGGCTTCCTTTCCAATGGGAGAAATCACCACAGATGCAAACACAATAAATGATCTCAGAAAAATGGTAATAGTAGAAGCACAAAGAATAATTTTTCTTAGTAGAAACTGGGAAAAACTTAGAACTAATGAAAAATAAATTGGATTGGACTAGATGAAACAGCGACATTCTAGGAGAGAACAAGGATATCAAAGAATAAAATCTGAGTCAAAACAGGGACACCTGGGTGGCTTGGTTGGTTAAGTGGATGCCTTCAGTCACCATACCAGGATCCAGGGATCCATTCCTGCATAGGGTCCCTTGCTCAGCAGAGAGTCTACTTCTCCCTCTGTTTGCTGCTCCCCCTGTTCATGCTGTCTCTCCCTCTCTCTCTTTTTCTCTTTCTCTGACAAATAAATAAATAGATAAATTTAAAAAAAAAAGTCAAAAAAAAAAAAGTCAGTAAAGTCAATTCCAGAAAAGGAGTCAGTAAACTGAATAAAATGAGAAATTGACTCCACCCTGGAAGTTAATTGGGGACTTTACATGAATATGGTTTTCAATGACAAGGAATTTTCTTAATATTTTTAGGAAAAAGGCAAGATCATCATTTTTATACTGAGGTAAGGGATTCATCTTGGTTCATTTTTACATCACACAGCATTTCCTCAGTAGAAAATGGTAAGGTTGAAAATCACATTACCAAGGAATCAAAGACTAACTGATAACCAAGTAGATCAGTGTAGGAAGGGCTGACAGGATGACACATGAGAGAACATTAGCAATTAGAGATTAGATAGCATGGTGAAAAAAAAGAGCACAGTTGTGAGAATTCTATTTTCAATTAATTAGTTATATTTCCCAAAAACTTGACTTACCAAAGAGATTAACTTCAGCACAGTAAATCAGACCCTAAAAAATTCTGAGAGGGAGTTTTCCTTCTGTTTCTATTTTTTGAAAGAGTTTCAGGAGATTAGGTGTTATTTCTTCTTTGAAAGTTTGGTAGAATTCCCCAGGGAATCTGTCTGGTCCTGGACTCTTGTTTTTAGGGAGGTTTTTGATCACTGCTTCAATCTCACTACTAGATATAGGTCTATTCAGATTGTCAATGTCTTCCTGTTTCAGTCTTGGAAGTTTATAGGTCTCTAGGAATGTATCAAAAAATAGAAACAGAAGGAAAACTTCCAGACTCTTTCTATGAAGCCAGCATTACTCTAATCCCCAAACCAGACAAAGACCCCATCAAAAAGGAGAACTTCAGACCAATATCGCTGATGAATATGGAGGCCAAGATTCTCAACAAGATCCAACAATACATTAAAAAGATTATCCACCATGACCAGGTGGGATTTATCCCAGGAATGCAAGGGTGGTTCAACACTCGCAAATTAATCAGCGTGACAGAATCGTTAAGAGAAGAGAGAAGAACCACTCGTTTGATGCAGAAAAGGCATTTGACAAAATACAACATCTGTTCCTGATCAAAACTCTTCAATGTATAGAGATGGAGGGAACATTCCTCAACCTCATAAAATCTATCTATGAAAAACCCACAGCAAATATCATTCTCAATGGGGAAAAACTGACAGTCTTCTCTCTGAGATCAGGAACAAGAAAAGGATGCCCACTCTTACCTCTGCTGTTCAACATAGTGTTAGAAGTCCTAGCAAGAGCAATCAGACAACAGAAAGAAATAAAAGGTATTCAGCTTGGCAAAGAAGTCAAACTCTCTCTCTTTGCAGATGACACGATACTCTATGTGGAAAACCCAAAAGACTCTACCCCCAACAATTTGGTAATGTGGTAGGATACAAAATCAATGCACAGAAATCAGTTGCGTTCTTATACACTAACAATGAAAATATAGAAAGGGAAATCAGAGAATTGATCCCGTTTACTATAGCACCAAAAACCATAAGATACTTAGGAATAAATCTAACCAAAGAAGTCAAGGATCTGTACTCAAGGAACTACAGAACACTCATGAAAGAAATTGAAGAGGACACAAAAAGATGGAAGAGCATTCCATGCTCATGGATCAGAAGAATAAACATTGTCAAAATGTCTATACTACCCAGAGCAATCTATACTTTCAATGCCATTCCTATCAAAATTCCACCAACATTCTTCAAAGTGTTGGAACAAACAATCCTAAAATTTATATGGAACCAAAAAAGACCCCAAATTGCTAAGGAATAGCTGAAGAAGAAAAACAAAGCTGGGGGTATCTCATTACCTGACTTCAGGCTTTATTACAAAGCTGTGATCACCAAGACAGCATGATACTGGCACAAAAACAGAGAAATAGACCAATGGTACAGAGTAGAGAGTCTAGATATGGACCCACAGATCTATGGGCAAATCATCTTTTACAAAGCAGGAAAAAATATCCAGTGGAAAATCTCTTCAATAAATGGTGCTGGGAAAATTGGACAGCTATGTATAGAAGAATGAAACTGGAGCATTCTCTTACACCACACACAAAGGCAAACTTGAAATGGATGAAAGACCTCAACGTGAGGCAGGAATCCATCAAAATCCTGGAAAAGAACATAGGCAGTAACCTCTTTGACATCGGCCACAGCAACTTCTTTCAAGACACGTCTCCAAAGGCAAAGGAGACAAAAGCGAAAATGGACTTTTGGGACTTCATCAAACTAAAAAGTTTCTGTACAGCAAAGGAAACAGTCAACAAAACAAAGAGGCAACCCACAGAATGGGAGAGGATATATGCAAATGCCACTACAGACAAAGGGCTGATATCCAAGTCTATGAAGAACTACTCAAACTCAACATCCAAAAAAAAGATGAACACATCAAAAAATGGGCAAGAGACATGAAGAGGCACTTCTCCATAGAAGATATACAAATGGCTAACAGACACATGAAAAACTGTTCATCGTCACTAGCTATCAGGGAAATTCAAATCAAAACCACACTGAGATACCACCTTACACCAGTCAGAATGGCCAAAATTAACAAGACAGGAAACAACAAGTGTTGGAGAGGCTGCGGAGAAAGGGGAACCCTCTTACACTGTTGGGAATGCAACTTGGTGCAGCTGCTTTGGAAAACAGTGTGAAATTCCTTAAAAAATTAAAAATAGAACTACCCTATGACCCTGCAATTGCACTATTGGGCATTTACCCCGAAGATACAAATGTAGTGAAAAGAAGGGCCATATGTACCCCAATGTTCATAGCAGCAATGGCCAAAATTGCTAAACTGTGGAAAGAGCAGAGGTGCCTGAACACTCATCAAAACAGATGAATGGATAAAGAAGAAGTGGTACATATATACAATGAAGTACTATGCCTCCATCAACAAGGATGAATATCCAACTTTTGTAGCAACATGGACTGGATTGGAAGAGATTATGCTGAGTGAAATAATCCAAGTAGAGAAGGTCAAGTATCACATGGTTTCACTTACTTGTGGTGCATAAGGGGTAATATAGAAGACAGTAGGAGAAGGAAAGTAAATGGGAAGTAGAGTAATTCAGGGAGTGAAATGAAACATGAGAGACTTTGGACACAGAAACAAACTGAGGGACTTGGAGGGAGGGGGTTGGGGGATGGGAGAACCTGGTGGTGGGTACTGAGGGCACCTATTGCATGGAGCCACTGGGTGTGGGGAATGGGCAATGAATCCTGGAACACTGAAAATTAAAATAAATTTAAAGTCTAAAAAATTTTTTTAAAATTTTAAAAAATAAAGATGAATTGTCACAGGGAGGACAATCAAAACAAAAAATTCTGAGAGGGTAATGAATGGTACAGTGGAGGAAGAATGTAAAAGTTGGAATCCATCAAACCTGTGCTCAAATCCAAACTTTGGAGGACCTGTAAGTTACTCTCTGACTCTGCTTTCTCTACATAATGAAGTTACTAAGAATGACTTCAAAGGGTTGCTTGTAGACACAATAACCAATATACTTTAAGTGCTCAGAATGGTGCTGGAACGTAGCAAGCCCTCAGGGGGAAAAAAATAGCTCTAACAAAATGATCGTAGTTTCCAAACTGGATAAGCAAGTGAAAAATGTATTCCAAAGATCAAATTAACTGCCAAAAGAATTTGCAAATTCCTCTTCTTATACATCAAAAAAAGAATTGAGATCTTTTTTAGCAAAGTGTCCTTTCAGAATTGAATTTCCTCCAATTATTCTGTCTCTCCTCAGAGGAGAGTCATGACAGCAACACGCTCCTAACTTTGAGTGATATTAGTTATTTCAAATAATTTTGCGAAAAATTATTTAGTACATATTTTGTGTCTGCTGAAGTCCTAAAGGCAAATGAGTTGAACTGCAAAACACATTGCAGGGATTCCAAGGACTAGTATGGAGGAACGTCTTCCATCAGGTTTGTTACCCACTCTCATGGGATCTGAATCAGCCTGCCTCACTGTCTGCCCCTCCTTCTCTTTCTTTCTCACCTCCTCTACTGCCCCCATTCATCTACCTGCATTCTTTAGTAGTCTGGACACCGCTGTGGGTTTCACCAACAAAGTTACTGCTTTGGATTCAGGATGTAACAGTTTCACAACGTACACCTCATTCAGTCATTATTTATGATGGTATGTTCCACTGGCATTTAAAAAACGGAATGCTCTTAGTATTGTCAGTTAAAATAAGGTAAGAAGTTTGTGACTTCTTACCTTAGAATCAAAATGTATGTGTCCCACAGCTCTAAACTGAGGAAACAAGTTCATGTAAATAAATAGAAGTGAAAATTACAATGAGTTGGGTTGTTTGAGCAAGTTTATTTTTATAGAAACTCAGAATATTATTAAACTTCAGGAAAAAAAGGCAAAGGTACACACCATTACACATCCATCAATTTTGCATATTATACAACATAATTTTCTATCATCTTTACTGCATACAGGGCATAGTCAATGTATTTTTTTCTATATAAAATGAGAATTGAAAGCTACTTCAAAAAACCAGGAAAACATTTCACTGAGAGGGCTGATAACCTGGTTGCAAGTTTTCACTGTGACTCACCATCAACTTTAGGCACCTGCACATCCATGTGACTGCTTTTCAGGAACAAAACAGTGCCAGGGGCAGCACTGGGAGGACTCCTCTGTGGCAGAGGAGTGGGTCACACCTTGTCAGGTTCTTTAAAGATTTGGAGGTTTGAATCCCACCTGCCAGCCAGAGATAAAACACAAAAGAACTGCAGCGCCAGACATGATGACAGTCCAGACACAGACAAGGTTGAGGGCAGGGATCTGATGAAAGCCTAAGACACAGAAGAAGAGACTGTCCACTTTTCTCTGAGGGTCCCTTGAAAAGCACAGCTATGAGGACAAGAGGACAGGATGATGCCACCTCTTGTCCTTGAGGACGAGAGGACAGGATGATGCCACCTTCCAGCCACCAGCCACCAGCACAATAGGACTTCAGAGAGAAACACAGCACCTCCAGTAGAGGCTGCAATTGCTTACACCAACCCCCCGCACCCCTGTGCTGACAGGGGCGTCTTTACTAGGGCAAGTCTGACTGTGAGGCAGCACAATGGGACTCTCCCTCAGAAGTCCAGCACAGGCTCTCTGCCCTCCACATGCACCAAGTTTACTGAGCATAAAATGCTCCAAAGCATCAGCTTTAGTTCTGATGGAAATAAAACTAGGCTTTTCCTCTTCTTCTCCTTCTTCTTCTTCTTCTTCCTCTTCTTCTTCTTCTTCTTCCTCTTCTTCTTCTTTTGTTTTTTTAATATAATTTTATTTCTTTATTTCTTTTTTCTTTGGAATCAGGCTTAATAGTTTTTTTGTTCATTTCTTGGTTTGTCTGTACTTCCTTTTTGTATAAGGCTTCTTTTTTTCTTTTTTCTTTTTTCCTTCCTTCTTTTTCTTTGGAATCAGGCTTACAGTTTTGTGTTCACCTGTTTGTTTCTCTTTTTCTTCCTTTTCCTTTTCTTTTTTCTTAGATCAGGTTTTAAAAAAAAAATCAGTCTTATCTTAACAAGCAAATCAAAACACATCTAGTTAAAGGTCCAAACACCCCTTACTGCAAGCAAGGAGAAAGTCTGCAGAGGACTGACATGTGGGAAAGAGCAGCCAAAACACAGCAGCAGAGTGCCCATCGCATACTACCAGAGATATCTGATGAAGCTCCAGGCCCTGGACAGTGTATAAACACTTCTTAATATAATATTACTCTCAGGAGAAAAAAAACATAACAAGCTTTCATAACACACAAAAAACAGAAACCTAGACATAATGACAAGACTGAGGAATTCTCCCCAAAAGAAAGATCAAGAGGAAAGCATAACCTGGGATTTGTTCAAAACAGATATAAGCAGTACATCTGAAGAAGAATTTAGAACAGTCATAAGAATACTAGAGGAGCTTGAAAGAAAAATAAAAGACACCAGAGAAACTCTGGCTAAAGAGATTAAAGACCTAAAAACTAGTGAGGCTGAAAGTTTTTAAAAAATGCTATAACTGATATTCAAAACTCACTGAATGTAATAAAAATGAGGATAGAATAAGCAGAGGATCATATAGGTTCTACAGAAGATACCATTATAGAAAATAATGGAGATGAAAAGAAGAGGGAAAGAAAACTATTAGATCACAAATACAGACTTAAGGAACTCAGTGATTCCACAAAGCGAAATAATATCTGTATTGCAGGAGTCCCAAAAGAGTGGAGAAAATGGGCAGAGATTTATTTGAACAAATTATACCTGAGAACTTCCCTAATCTGGGGAAGGAAACAAGCATTCAAGTTCAAGAGGCACAGAGAGTGTCCCTAAAACCAATAAAAATAGGTCAACACTAAGATATATCATAGTGAAAATTGCAAAATTCAGCAATAAAGAGAGAATTCTGAAAGCAGCTAGAGACCTTAATTTATAAGGACCTACACATAAGGTTAGCAACAGACCTGTCCACAGTAACATGGCAGGCCAGAAGAAAGTGGCATGATATATTTAATGTGCTAACTGGGAAAAATATGCAGCCACGAACACTAATCCAGCAAGGCTGTTATTTAGTATAGAAGGAGAGATAAAGAGTTTCCAAGACAAACAAAAATTTAAAAAAGTTAAACCATCCTGGCAAGAAATATTAAAAGAGAAAAAAAAAAAAAAAAAAAAAAAAAAAAAAAAAAAAAAAAAAAAAAAAAAAAAAAAAAAAAAAAAAAAAAAAAAAAAAAAAAAAAAAAAAAAAAAAGAAATATTAAAAGAGAACTTTTGAGTGGGAAGAGTGATCAAAAGCAACAAAGACTAGGAAGGAACATATACAATCTACAGAAACAGCAACTTTATAGATAATACAATGATACTAAATTCATATCTATCAATAATTACTCTGAATGTGAAGGGACTAAATGCTCCAATCAAAAGACATAGGGTATAATGATGGAATTATATATATATATATATATATATATATATATATATATATATACATATATATAAGAAAGAACATCCTTCTAAAGAATGAATGGCTTAACTAGGAAATTAAAGAAGTAAAAAATACATGGGAGCAAATGGGAATGAGAACAAAACACCCCAAAACCTCTGGGATGAAGAAAAGGTGGCTGTAAGAAGGAAGTATATAACAATACAGGCCTTCCTTTAAGAAGCAAGAAAACTCCCTATATATATATACACTGTTTCAAGAGACTCATTTTAGAACAAAAGACACTTCCAGATTGAAAGTGAGGAGGTGGAGAACCATCTATCAGGCTAATGGACATCAAAAGAAAGTTAGAGTAGAGATACTTACAAAGGACTAACTAGATTTTAAACTAAAGACTGTAATAAGACTGTAATAGATTTTAAAAGGCACTCTATCATAATAAAGGGGACTATCAAACAAGATTTGAGGATTATAAATATTTGTGCCCCCAACTTGGAAACAGCCAAGTACATACATCAATTAATAACAAAACTAAAGAAACACATCACTAAAAATACAATAATAGTAGAGGACTTTACTATCCCATTCACATCAATGGGCAGATCATCTAATCAGAAGATCAATAAGGAAGCAATGGCTTTGAATGACACACTGGACCAATGGACTTAACAGATATATTCAGAGGATTTCATCCTAAAGCAACAGAATACACATTCTTTTCAAGTGCACATGGAACATTTTCCAGAATAGACCACGTACTGGGTCACAAATCAGGCCTCATCTAGTACAAAAAGATTAAGATCATACAATGAATATTTTCAGAACACAATGCCATGAAATTAGAAGTCAACCAAAAGGAAAAAAAAATTGTAAAGACCACAAATACATGGAGGTTAAAGAACATCCTTCTAAAGAATGAATAGCTTAACTAGGAAATTAAAGAAGTAAAAAATACATGGGAGCAAATGGAAATGAGAACAAAACACCCCAAAACCTCTGGGATGAAGAAAAGGTGGCTGTAAGAAGGAAGTATATAGCAATACAGGCCTTCCTTTAAGAAGCAAGAAAACTCCCCAATACACAAATTAACCTTACACCTAAAGGAACTGGAAAAAGTACAACACATAAAGCCTAAAACCAGCAGAATAAGGGAAATAATTAAGATCAGAGAATAAGTAAATGATATAGAAAAAAAAAATTAAAGTGGAACAGGGGGAACCTGGGTGGCTCAGTCAGTTGAGCATCTGACTCGATTTTGGTTCAGATCAGGATATTAGAGTCCTGGAAGCAAGCCCCATATCAGGGTTCCTATTCAGCAAGGAATCTGCTTAAGGAGTCTCTCCCTCTCCTTCTGTCCTTCCCCCCAAATCATATTCTCTCTCTTCTTACTAGACACATCTCCATAGACAAGGGAAACACAAGTAAAAATGAACCATTAGGACCTCATCAAGATACAAATCTTCTACACAACGAAGGAAACAGTCAAGAAAACTAAAAGGTAACCAACAGAATATGAGAAAAGATTTGCAAATGACATAGTGGATAAAGGGCTAGTATTCAGAATTTATAAAGAACTTAGCAAACTCAACGCCCCAAAAAACAAATAACCCAGTTAAGAAATGTGCAGAAGAATGAATAGACACTTTCCCAAAGAAGATACCCCGATGGCTAACAGACACATGAAAAAAGGCTCAGCATCCCTCATTATTGGGAAATACAAATCAAAACCACAATGAGATACCACCTCACACCTCTCAAAATAGCTGAAAGTAACAACACAAGATACAACAGATGTTTGCAAGGATGCAAAGTAAGGGGAGCCCTCTTGTCTTGTTGGTGGGAATGCAAACACACAGCCACTCTAAAGAACAGTATGGAGGTTTCTCAAAAAGTTGAAAGTAGAACTACCATGACCAATAAATTGCACTATTAGGTACTCATCCAAAGGATTTAAATGCTGATTTGAAGAGGCACCTGAACCCCAGTGTTTATAGCAGCATTATCAGCAATAGGCAAATTATGGAAAAATCCCAAATTTCCATCAATTAATGAATGGATAAAGAAGATGTGGTATAAATATACAGTGGACTATTATTCAGCCATCAAAAGGAATGAAATTTTTCCATTTACAATGACATGGCTGGAGCTAGAGTATAATTATGCTAAGTGAAATAAGTTGGTCGGAGAAAGACAAATATAAGATTTCACTCACATGGAACTTAAGAAACAAAACAGATGAACATATGGGAAGAGAGGAAAAAATAAAGATAAAAACAGAGAGGAAGGCATACCATAAGAGACTTTTAATTATATAGAGCAAACTGAGGGTTGCTGGAAAGGAAGAGGATGGGGGGGATACAGTAAATGGGTGATAGGCATTAGGAAGGACACTTGGGATGAGCACTGGGTGTTATATGTAAGTGAGGAATCAGTAAATTCTACTCCTGAAACCAATACTACACTATATGTCAACTAACTTGAATTTAAATTTTAAAAAATTTTAATTAAAACAAATAAAACATTGAGACCTATGATCAGTACATTATATTGACAAGACCCAGAATCATTTCCCCAAAGTCCTAGAAAGTAGCTGAACTATACAAAATTTTATACTTAAAATGAAATTTCACCTTCTAGAACTTTTACATCCATAATCCTATGTAACTGAAGTATTCTGTAAAATTATATTGATTAAACTTTCTTCCTTCAAATTAAAAAAAACAAGTTGATTACATCAAACCACAGTATATCTTAGAAAATTATGGAGCTAGGATGCCAAGAAGTTAAGGACATTGTTATTAATTTTAAATGGATTGAGTTCATTTTCCATGTTTATGTCTGTTTTAGAGGCTTTTGTTTAGAAATAATATAAAGAGAGAACAATATTTGATCTTTTTACTCCCTTTTCTTTTTTTGTACAATGAACATTTTAGGTTCAGTATTTAAGTTCAATATTCTTTAAGTATCTCATTGGCCTACTTTGCATAAATACTTTGCCTGTATTGTTCACATTACTTCAATGTGTCTTTCTTGGGTCTCATTGCCAAAATTAGGACCGAATCGATATAAGTCTGTAATGTCCTTAATTGTTAAAACCATTTCCCTCAGATTAAACTCCGACTCGGTCATGAAAATACTAATGAATATTAATATGATTCCATGAAAAGTCATAACTATGATGGTCCTAAATGTGTGACCAGTGTGTGCCAAGCTGATTGAACCTTTTTTTTTAACAATAGCTTTTTAGTTCAGTGTAGGAAAGGAAAGAGCCTGCTTTTTCACAAAATGCCAAACCCTGAATAGTTCCAATTTCAGCCTAATCATACTGTCCTTAAAATTTCACTCTGCTTGAATAATGAAAAAGGGTGATATGAAAATTGTATGAAACTAACATGCCCCAGGACAGGTAGGGTAGGATGTAATTACATATGCTTCAACAGCTGGAGCAATGTGCTGTAAGAAAGGCTTTTAAGGTGACAGAAGTTAATTGCACAGGTTTTAGGGCAGAAGAAAATGTATGTGAAGAAGCAAAGGGGAAGAACACAAACCCCAACAGAGTGTCAGATTTCAAAATATGAGAGAAAATGGATTATTCCAAATTAGAAATGGACATAAAAAGGTAAATGGTAAGCCACTTTTTCCAATAGATGAATTAAAAAGGAGAAGCTCTGCTAGGTGAGAAGCCTTGTATTCCTAGCTAGCCTCCCAAGCATAAAGCTCTTTATGATGTAGCTGCATATAAAATAGGACAGCCTCCCATAAACCAGGCTGTGATATTTCCCCAGTGACACTGGTCCACAAGGCAGCTCAGTGAGAAATGGCACATTTTCCTGCAATATCTGTAATGACAGTGGTGTCTATCTTGGACTAGAAATTGTAGGGCCATTGTAACTACGGTGCATTCAGTCTTGTCTCCAGCTGAAAAACACAAAGCTTTTGAAAGACACCCTTTGGGTGGCATTCCTCTAATGAAAGCTGAATCACTTTTTGCAAGCTGTGTGAGTTTGTCAAAAGAAGAGAAAGGGACTGTGTATGATAGTAGGTGTCACATTGAAAATAAAACTTTCAAAAGGAAAAAGGGAGTAAGTTGTGGTATCAATCTTGGTCTTATCCATCTTCCCCACGGGGCTACCTTTTTACAGAGCTGGTTCGACATGAGCTATGCTGCTGACACCTGGTGAGTGCAGAATAAACACAATATCTTACCTACGTATGTTTGACGTTCTGAAGGTTTTCAGAAATAGTATGTGATAAGTCACCAAAAAGAAATCTTCTTGGATTTTGTATAATTATGATCTCTTTGAGAAACATGGACAGGCAGAGAGGTATTTTTTATACACCTGATATTGTAAGTTATAATGCCTGCTCAAGGATATTACCACTAGATCTTTAATTTTTACTAATAAATTAATTGTGTGGTACTAAGATACTTAATAAAGACTGAAGCTTGTTCAGAGAATGAAAGTCTGTTGTTGAATTTTAATGCATAATTCAAATATATTAATTTAATTTGTCATTCTTCCCCATTCTTTGGACACTTCATTTTGATTAGCTAAATGTGTTTTGAAGACATTTCTTCAGTTTGCTGAAAAAGTCAGAATCTTTCCTAAGCTACAATGTAAACACAAACACTAAATCATTTACTAAATATCTGTCAGCAATTTACAATCCCGTAACCTCATTTCAAATTAAAATCTCTTAATGCTCCATCATTCTTCCCGGGGGAGATCAGCTTGAAATTCTCAAGGCAAATACAAATTTCTTCTCCAGATTCAACTTAATCCTGATTTCTCATTAGAAGACTTATTTAGAGTAACATGATGTAATCTGCTTTCTCATTATGGACAGCTGTGTTTATCAGGCTCCAGACATATTAAAGGTACAAATATATTCATTTATGATTGAAAAAAAAAGTAAAGCTATTTCAGTTATTTTTGTATGTTTTTTGTATACCTTGCAGGATAGATTTTACCTTATTTTTGTATTGGATCAAGTTTATTTTCCTCTTATCACTCTGCTGTTAGTTTTGTTTCTTTTTTTATTTAAATTCTAGTTAGTTAACATATAGTATAATATTAGTTTCAAGGGTAGAATTTAGTGATTCATCACTTACATATGACACTCAGTGCTCGTCCTAACAAGTGCCCTCCTTAATGCCCATCAACCACTTAGCCCATCCCCCCACCCACCTCCCCACCAGCAACCCTCAGTTTGTTTTCTATAGTTAAGAGTCTGTTTTATGGTTTGTTTCTTCTTTTTCTTCCCATGTTCATCTGCTTCATTTCTTTAATACCACATATGAGTGAATGCTGTTATTTTAAAAAAAAAAAAAAGCAAAAATAAAAAAACAAGGTAAGTGTAACCCAGATCTTACTTGTTCGTTAAGTGTTTTTAATGAATGGATCTTATGCATATGTACAAAATTAAAAGGACCGTACCACATTTATGCATAATTTATACACATATCGGGGAGGATTCATGGAGGAGGGTCATTGAAGTGAATTAGAGATCAACTGTTCTCCAGTCTGTAGGCAAGACTGCACATTAAGTCATACCAGAGGAAATTTTTAAAGAAGTTTTTAAGAAGACCTCCAAAGAAATTCACTCACTGTCCTATCTCCAAAAGACTTTTATGAATACATGAGATCTAGCAGAGTGGCAGGGCATTTTTCCTTTTTCTTTCTTGGTCTTAATGAAGAATAATATGCTACAATTTCAAAATAATAATCTTTCTCAGGCCAGACATCCTACAAAACGGGTCAAGGATCAGTTATATCTTTGTATCCACTAGCGTTGGTTACCAGCTCTCTTCCATATCTTTCACGAGCAGAGAACCAGTCTAAAAACAGACTTAGATCTCTGAGGCTTGCAGGGAAGCAGGGAACAGTCCCCCTCCATCCCATCTGTATATTGATTTGACAAGTTTATAAAGGATAGCTTTTCATCACATAGGGACAAGAATTACCCAGATACTGCTTTTTGATGTTGATCTTATTTTTAACCCTTAAATCATCTCTATGATTCTAAAACAAATTCTCTAATCTTTCAGTGGTTCTTGATATGTGACTATTATAGCACAGTCTGATATAGAAAAATGATTCTGATATCCTTCTTATTTGGTATTATTCAAGTTGATTAAAAAAGGAAAAAAAAGCTCTGTACATTTACTTTCTTATCATAGTCAAGATCGCTCCGAATGCATTTTTTACAAGTGAAGTATTTCTTTACTAAGAAACTATTTTTTGAACACCTGTTGTAGGACCATGATTGTGGAAGAGATTTGGGGGACAGTAAGGAAAGATGAAAATATTATGCAGTTGCCGACCTTTAGGAATATACAGTTTATATGGTAAGTATAAGAAGCTGCCATAATTATCTATATATGCATATCATATATGTATGTGTGTATATGTGTGTACATATATATATTATATATATATTGAGGGATGTGACATTTGTAAATGATCTAATATTGGACTAGAAATTTCTAGTTCGGGCTCCTGGGTGGCTCAGTGGATTAAAGCCTCTGCCTTCGGCTCAGGTCATGATCTTAGGGTCCTGGAATCGAGGCCCACATCAGGCTCTTTGCTCAGCAGGGAGCCTATTTCCTTGCTCTCTCTGCCTGCTTCTCTGCCTACTTGTGATCTCTCTCTGTCAAATAAATCAATAAAAATCTTGAAAAAAAAAAAAAGAAAAAAAATAAATTTCTAATTCCTTAAGAGCCATTGATAGAAATTTAAATTTTAAGTTAAAGTTAATTAATTTTAAGTAATTTCATTAAAAGCTTCAGTTTCAGATTAAATTAAAATAATTTAAACACAAAAGGTATAAAATGAATTGAGAAATTTAAATTACCTCTCCAAACTCTCCTATTATTCCCAACTCCTAGACCACTTTTAGTAGTGAGTGGTTCCCAGGTTTTGGGTCATCTCTCCTACCAGACATAAAGAGGATGTTTGGTAAAAGGAGAGGGCAGAGAGTAAAAGAAATTCACTCCTTTATTGAAACATTAACTAACAACAAAAGCAACAAATCCAGCCCTTTTCTTTCTCCTTTTTGTGCCCATTATAAGACAAAGTAAAAACTTCTTTTTTAACCAGGCAAAGACTTTATTAACCTTGCTTCAAAGTTTATTCTCAGGCTTCTTCAGTTTAATTAGCTGCAAAGAATAAATTGTGCAAAAGCAAAAACTGGAAAGAGCTGCAGTGTCCAAGGGGCTTGGGCTTAAAAATATTAGATATCAAGATTTTACCAGACCCATGAACAAAAATTTAAAAGCAGTCATGATATGAAATAGCAGCTCCCAGTTACTTCTTCAAGCTTCATCTTCTTCAGAAGCTGATTCAATTCAGTTTGCTTCATTCTTGGCAGCTTCATCAAAATTCTCCAGAAGATCTGGAACTTCATCCTCCTCCTCTACAGTCGCAAGTGGTGCTTTTCCATCCACAGAGTGTGTGGACAGAGCTTCGGCCAGTCTTCTTAAGCTCATCAGACTTTCTTCATCAAGTTGGTTGAAGATATTGGGTAGCATTTCTGTCAGCTGCTCTGTGTCAGCAGGGTCTAGAATGATGAAAGTGTTTGCTTTCATGATTTCATTTCATGTCATGATCTCAGGGTGCTGGGATCAAGCCCCATGTGGGACTCCACAGTCAGCTGGGAGCCTGCTTCTCTCTGTCCCTCTAACCAACCTCCCTCCCCAGTTGTGCTTTCTTTTTCTCTCTGTCTCTCTCAAGTAAATAAAATATTTGGAAAAAAAAAAAAAAAAGAACTGAAGTGTTTTGTCACCACCTGTAGCCATTCTATGAACCACCTTCTTTCGGCAAGCAGTTCCTTTCCCACCAACGTTCATGTGTGCTTGCAGTTTGGAGAGCTTCTCCTGGTTTATGAGAGATTCTCTCAACTTGTTGGAGTAGTAATGGGAACAAGGGGTCTAGGGTTGGGGCTAGGCAGGTCTCAGGGGGACCGGGCGAGAGAGATTAGGTGCACACACGCAGGGATACAAGATGGCATCTCCAAAGTAAACAATTTTTAAACAATTTTGAAAACAATAAAAATAATTCATGTCCGCTTTTATTGGTGAATGATCAGTTTAGCAATCCATTATACAATACCAAAAGGTCTTCCCTGTCGTAACAGAAGCAATTTATTTATCCAAATGAAGCCTCCAAATATTAGCTAAATGCTTATAAGATATTTCAATGACACATGGGTAAATATTGTCAAATCAGTTCTAAATTCAGAAAATCTCAGGCAGACTTTCTGGTTACAGTTTGGGGACCTTCCAAGCTAACCAGAATAATCGTTGCTAGACTAGGTTAGGAGGTACATGCACTAGCAAGCACAGGGTAACTCTTGGGATTAAAAGTTGTGATCTAAAAGTTACTTGCACTCATCCTTTTGTAAAAATAGTGAGGTGCACAATAGCCTTACACCAGTGATGCTAGTGTTCACATCAGGTTTCCTGGAATCTGGTTCCTGCCTCACAGCCACATAGAACAGCCTACTGCCTCTTCTCCTTCCCCTGAGCTGAATTTTCTCATCTTAACAACTTGCTTACCTGGATCCACAGTATCTGATGGGCTTTTCTGGCCAATCAGGTTGATCTTACTTTTTTGATCAGTCCTAACCTTAGTCTCCAAGTTCCTAAAATGAAAAAAGGAGGTGCCCCACCTTTAGCCAGAAGTTACCACAAGCTTCCATTTCTCCAAGCCTATCAGTTACAAAGAGACAAGGCAATGAGAACCATAAGTGAAAACTAATATGCATAATAGTACTCAATGGTCACCAAAAGAACAAACTAACAGGTAGTTAGTTCCCAGGTAAAACTTTCAAAAAATTCATGCGTTGAAATACAGAAATAATACTTTCCTTGGATCTTGAGCAAAATCAAGTTTACAGTAAATAATAGGTAGAAAAATATGGGGGTGGGGGTAGAAAGATAATATCTGTATAAATCTATATTCATTTAAATGTGCTTATGATGCTCAAAGACTTACAGAATGATTAAGGCTACAGTTAGGGTAGACTATATATCTGGGTTAACCAGGAATGGTTATGAATGTTGCCTATTCCTTGTGTAATTACAAACAGTATTTTTCTTACTCTTAAAAGTGTATCGATTTGAATAATAAAATCTCCTTATTATTCTCTCCATAGTCGGAGAAGTCATCATGGTGAGGATGAATATTAAATAAATAAATAAATAAATAAATAAATATTTTTAAAAGTCGATTTGTGGAAAACAATGAGTCAGCATTAGGCTGTGAAATTAGGAGACCAGGATCCAAGGTTGAGTCTGCAGAGCTTTGCGGGAGTAAAAATGAATATATTTGCTTTTGTGGAGCACAGTGTTTGACTTTAAATGTTACAGAAAATGAGATCAACTAAGCAGAGAGAATCCTAGTGATTAAGAATTTTGAAGCCCGTAATTTAGAATTCTAATTAGACTTTAGCCAGTAGTTATTTTCCTTCTCAGAAGAGGAGCTTTCCTCCAATTGATATGGAAGGAGTCTTGATTCTTGTTGTTCAGAAAGTCTCATAGTCTGGATGATATATGGATCATGTTGATGCTCTTGCAAATTATGAGGAATCCACAAGTAAGAAATCAAAATCTTTACTATAGACACTGTGAGGGTAAGACAAAAGCAGCATGTCCTCTCAGATGATACATACACACTCCACGTACTTCTAAAGTATAAAGAGAAAATTGCTCTAATTACTAATCAGTAATATGCATCAAGATTTTTAATTCCAATGAACTTTATTTCTTTACTGACTTTTCTCCTCCTTATCTCTCAATGGAAGAGACAAAAGCAAAATTTTAAGCCAAGAGTAAAACACATCTTCAGTTATTTATTTATTATATCCACAAGTCTTACATGTTTTAACGAACAAAAAAAAATCAGAATTGCACTGCCCTATGCACTTGACTAAAGACATTGTATCTTCCAGAGCCCTTCAGATCAGTGCCAATTGCCTGTTTCTAAGTTCCCAGGGAATTCTGTAATGACTAATAGATGACTGTAGCTCTGGGTCCTGCTGTACATCAGATCAGAACTGGACACCCCACTAACGAGCCAGTTTGGCTCCTACGTCATCTTTCATTCTCTTTCTATGCTAATTGTATTGGATGTGGTGACCCCCTTCCTAGTCGCTTTCAGATCCATCTCCTCCCTTGCACTTTTCTGTCTGAGATTACTGGGGGCTGACTCTGCAGAGTATAATCCCCAGGATCCTTTAGGAACTAATCTCGGGTTCAACCAAAGAGGGACCAGAGAGCAGGGGAAAGGGAGAAGCCAGGTGTAAGTCCCACTCCCACCTCTGCTTCAGGAATATGCTGATCGATGGCAGTGACTTTGTCTTCATGTGGTTCCAGCCTCCACAAAAGGCTTATTTTATCTCCCTCCCTACTCTTGCCTGGACAATTCCATAGTAGTTCTAATACTTACTGAGCAGTTCCAATTGCCCACTTTTGCTAACAGCACCTATACTTGGTTATAGACCTAGGGAAATCTCAAGGCAATTTCTAGATTGCCTTGTCCCTGTTTTTACTTTCTTCTTGTGACATGGAGCTCTACCGAGCTACAAGTATTTTCTCCAACAGCACAGCTTGAATAGACTTCCCTTCCCCAGCACCTTTCTTTTAAACGGATGCCCTTCCCTAATGATATAGATGGAAGTTTAGAGGCAAAACTAATTTTAGGATAAAGTTTTTATTATGTCCGTAATCAGAGTGACTGCATTCTGACTTTTATAGAAGAGTCCCAGTTTATGCCTGTTGTCCCAACTTATTTGTGAAAAACAGCCCCTTTATTCAAGTGTTTCAGTTCACAAATTATATGGCCATTCTAACAATTGGCACCTGGATTTACCACAATATTCAAAACCTTAAAGATGACAACATGAAGCATGGAATTCACTACTCTTTCTATTGCTTGACAACCCCCAGTTCTTTCCTAGTACTGAGTTTTGATCCTACCCCAGAGACTCCAGAGTGTGACTGGCTTATTTTCACAGTGTGCAAATAGTTCTGGAAATATACATAAGCAGATACTTAGTGACTGGAAAGTTAGGATCCATACTGATTATAAATGAAAACACTAAAATTTGTATAAATGACTATTTAAACCCAAATATTTTAAAGTGGTACTGTCCAAGATGGTAGTGTACACATTTGGGTGGAATAGAAGCTTGCACCTGCATATTTATTTATCCATTTAGCAATAACTTTCAGGTGTTTACCCTGCACTAGTCTGTGGACTAAGTGATGGAGAAATAGTGAAGGAAAAAAAACAGAAAAAGATTTCTTACCTTCAATGGTGTTCCATTGTTAATAGCACGAAGAATGAGTACCATGCCTTTTGGTCAAATGGTATAGAAATATATATCAGGAACATATATGCCCTTATATTTTAGCTTTTTTTTTTTAAGATTTTATTTATTTGACAGAGAGAAACACAGCCAGAGAGGGAACACAAGCAGGGGGAGTGAGAGAGGGAGAAGCAGGCTTCTCGTCAAGCAGGGAGCCCGATGTGGGACTCAATCCCGGGTCTCCGGGATCATGACCTGAACCGAAGGCAGTTGCCCAACCAACTGAGCCACGCAGGCGTCCCTATCTTTTAGCTTATTAATGATCCTCAAAAATCAATTCTAATGAAATAAAGACAATTATAAATATGCAAAGCCCAATACACAAGGTATTACTTGCAATAGTGTTTATAATGCCAAAAATTAAGCAACCTATAGAATATTAAGTAAATACACACACACATAATACACATAATTGCATGTTTGCTATTAGTACAATTACCTTAAAAACAAGAATGTAAGTCTACAAGAGTAAATGCAGATTTTTTGGTTCAGTGATTTTACACATTTTTCTCTATTTTAAAAATTTCCTGTAATGCCATTTCTTCCAGTTAAGCCCATTTTAAAATAAAAATAAAATAAAGAATTCACATTGGCCTGACAAATAATTAAGAATGTAAGACATCGGGGGGGAGGGGGCGCCTGGATGGCTCAGTCATTCAGGTCATGATCCCAGAGTTCCAGGATGGAGCCCTGCATCGGACTCCCTGCTGGGCAGGAAGCCTGCTTCTGCCTCTCTCACTCCCTCTGCTTATGTTCCCTCTCTAGCTGTGTTTCTCTCTGTTGAATAAATAAATAAAATCATTTTTTTAAAAGAAAAGGGAATGTAAGACATTAAAGTTTAAAGTCACTTTCTGTAAGATGAAAAATTAAGCACTTGTGAAATGACTATCTCTCTGCTTCCTTCTATACATAATAATGAGATAAAACCTCAGTGTGTTGACAAAGACCATAGGCTGAGTCACAGGCTAGGGATTTGTCACTTTTCTGCCAATAGCTAATTTTGACTAAAATTTCTTGTGTGTTCCTTATCTGTAAAGATGAATCTGAACTTAAGTAAGTACCGGTCCCAAACTTTTTAACAAAGAATAAAAATTTTAAGTCTATGAACATCTGAACATCTGTTATCACTAACAGCTGTTACTAATTATACTGCCATTGTAAACCTGCATTTATCATTTCATGTTTACAGTATACTTTTACAGATCACTGGTAAATCCAAGAATATACAGTTTTAATATAAATGCTATAATGGTAGACAGTATCATACTCAGCTTAGAAAAAAATAGCTATCTTTTCTCCCTTCTTACTGTGTGCATGCTGGTATACCAAGAAGCTGTTATGCAAAAATGTCTCACATGCCTCATGACAGTCTCACTCTTTACTAAATGAAACAATAGATAAAAATCCCCCTGGGTAGAATGTCCCTAATGAACAAAGTTGACATTAAAATGTGACAGGCTGACAGAAAGAATGATCTGAAGAACTCAAACATTCTTATTGCATGTGTACGAATTATCAAGAGATGGGAGACAGGCAAAATTACTATCTTAATTTATTTTGTCACTATAATATACATTTTAATTGACATAAAAGTAGTTTAAAAGTTCACTTTTGAAGACTGTTAAGTTCACCGTAATGCATTCATGTGGAAGATACATGACAGCTTCCGTGAAGGCAGGGCCTAAGCCATATACATATTTTCTATGTGTACATAGCATGTCCTCAGTGCATCTTTATTTAATGAACAATTACTAACTAATACTGAGATATAAGTTCCATGGGAGCAGGGATTTTTGTCTCTTTTGCTGACTGATGTATACTAAGCTCCTAGAAGACTGGTTGTCCCATAGTAGGTGCCAATAAATATTCATTAAAACAATATATGACACACAGGGGAAAAAATAGCCATTTTATCACTGACTTATTAAGTAATATTATTGCTAAAATGTCCTTTTTCAAAAAATGTAGTGTTTAGAGAGACCTGGCTGGGTCAATCAGGTAAGCATCCAACTCTTGATTTTGACTCGAGTCAGGATCTCAGGATTGTGAGATAGAACCCTACGTTGGGCTCTGCCCTGGGCATGGAGCTTACTCAGGATTCTCTCTCAAACTCCCTCTTCTGTCTTTAAAAAGATTGAAAATATAAATAAATAAATAAATAGATAAATAAATAAATAGTGTCTAGAAAGAAGTTTAGCCATTTAGGTATGGGAATAACAAAAGGGTATGGTGAATGTAAAAGCAGATGAACACAAGCCTATGAACTATCTTCAATCTTCAGCATGAGTTGTTAGATTATGGAATATGTAAATGTGTTCAATAATTTCTTTATAAAATGGAGTAATAAGGATATTAGCAAGTAATATAGCTATCTGATTGTGTTTACTGGTTATTTATTGGCGCATATCCAAAACTTAGTGGCTTAAACAACAAAGAACTTTAATAGCTCTTATGGTTTCTGTGAGTCAGATATTTGGGGATAGCTTGGCTGTGCAGTGCTGACTCAGTGTCAGGCCAGATGTCAACAAGGGCGACTGTCATCCAACAGGTTGTTTAGGGTTTGAAGATATACTTTAAAGGTGGCTTACCCTCATGACTGACCAGAAAGAGATCTCAGAGTCTCCACACTTGGGCTTTACCAGGGGTTCTGGGGAAGGCTCACAACATGGCAGCTTGCTTCTTACAGATAAGTGATAAAGAAAGCTGAACATAGAAGTCACAGTGTCTTTTGTGACCTAGCCTCAGAAATAACCCTGTCAGTTTCATGATATTCTATTCCTTTGAAGAGAGTCACTAAATATAGCCCACATCCAGAAAATGAAGGAATTTGGCTGCTTTTTTTGAGGTGAGGAAAATCAAAGAATTTATGAACATATTTTAAAACCACAAAAATGTGAACAACTGTTTAGCTGATTTTTATGTAAGCTCTTATCCATTGTTATAGCCATACAGAGAAATAAATGAGGTTGTAAGATTTTCAATTCATAATTAAATGAGTCATATAATCCTCCAAGTAGATACTCCTGCACACTAAGGACTTTTTCCCAAAAACTGGTCAAATTATTATCTCTACTTTCCATTTCATCTATGAAGTATAGGGAAACTTGATTACCAGTGGCTCTAGTATTTATTGTGTCAATTATTGTAGGTATCCACAAGAACTTCCTGAGGACACTTATTAAAAATGTAGATCCTTAGGTTCCATTCCAGCCTGACTAAATTAGAATCTTGTGAATGAGATGTTGGAAACTTCATTTTTAACAAGCTCCTAAGGGCGATTTTGATTGAGGTGGTCTACGAACTCTAATCTAGTAAGCTCAGGTAGAAAGAACTGGTAAAACAGGGGATCGCTTATAGTGTGACTATACTAAGAAAGATGTCTGGATATAAAGCTTCATGTCAGGGGCTGGTTAATGGAAATAGGATGGCAAATGTTTTTTGGTTTTTTCAATTATACGAACTAAAGCATCAAATAGAACTTCTGGAGGAAAAATCATAATGTTTTTCACAATTCAGCTGTAGGCTAGAAACTAATATTTGGAAATATTGATAGGCTTAAATCATTACAGGAACCTGAGAAAGTTTTAAAATGAAGAATTATATCATTTAAAATTAGGTTTCTGTGTTACAAAGCAGGGAAAGTAAAGAAATCAAGCATCACTCAACACCAGTTAAAAAGGATATCATGAAAACGTTGCTTCATAACAACAAAAGAAATGAGAAGCCCTGACAGTGACTCTTTCCAGACAACAGTAATGTTTGCAATTATCTTCTAAAAATAAAGAAATAACCATTGTTTATTATTTATAGAACATCAGAAAATAAGCAAATGAGCAGCTCTTATTAAATTTTAATTGCATCAAAGCAATTTTCAATGCACATAATTTCACATTACTTTTTAAGTAAATTTGGAGCTTTGTGAACAATGGCCTACAGCTGTATCTTTCTCCATTCATTCACCGTACTGGAGGAAAAAGGAACAATAGGTGACAAGCATGTAAAGGAATGACACCTTTTTAAATAGATACCTTCTGAACACATACATACAAAAAGATAATTGCAGATACTCCTTTTTTTCAGATCTTAGACTTTCTGCAGATACCATTCAGACACTTAAGGGTTACTTTCAAAATCAGTTAATAAATTATGCACAAAAGAAAACAATTTGGGGGTGCCTAGGTGAGGCAGTCGGGGAAGCACCCAACTCCAGGTTTCGGCTCAGGTCGTGATCTCAGGGTCCTGAAATCAAACCTTCAGTTGGGCTCTGCTCTCAGCACAGAGTCTGCTTCAGATTCTGTCTACCTCTCTCTCTGCCCCTCCCACTTGTGCACACTCTCTCAAATAAATATATCTTAAAAAAAAAAAAAGAAAAGAAAAGAAACGGGACACCTGGGTGGCTCAGTTGGTTAAGCAACTGCCTTCAGCTCAGGTCATGATCCTGGAGACCCAGGATCGAGTCCCACATCGGGCTCCCTGCTGGGCGGGAAGCCTGCTTCTCCCTCTCTCACTCCCCCTGATTGTGTTCCCTCTCTGGCTGTGTTTCTCTCTGTCAAATACATAAATAAATAAATAATCTTAAAAAAAAAAAAAGAAAAGAAAAGAAAAAAGAAAACATGCTATCTGTACAACTTATAAAGAGTACAAATATGCATTCTAAATGCAATGACTAGTGAGTGTCAGGGCTAGAATTTGAGTCATATATTCTAAGCCAAATCTGTCATAGCACCCTTCTTCCTCGATGTGATACTTACGTGTTCATTTTGACCACAAAAGTCTTATTCATTTGAATTCCCACATTTTCACCAAATATTACATGAAGGCTTTGTTTTTCTCTTATAATTAGTTTTTTCTTAGCTATTTCTAAATCATCCTTCCAGTGTAAATAACTTCCTACACCAGAATATGTATAGAGTTCCACAGAAGAAGACATAGGTGGTGGTGGTCATAATAGGAATCAATTTTTAATCACACATGTGTTCTTAAGGGACACGTTCTCTATATGAATTTAGGAGTGAAAGTGTAATGGTAAGTTAAACTGTGTACAGATAATTATAATTTATGACATGCCTTTACATGTATGTTACATAATATAAATATATGTATATGTGTGTATTCATTAAAACATATTTAGCTATATAATAGGGTATACCTTATTAACTAAAGAACAAGGACGAAACAAGTTAGATACTTTGATTAAAGCTGCAGGATTGACAACACACTCTATTTGATGCAATTCACACCTAAGAAATCGGAATTCTTATTTTCACCTTTCAATTGAGAAGGACCTCCTGAGAAAGAAAATCTTTTCTTACTCTTCAACACCTCCTGGCTATATATAACAGTAAAAGAAAGAAGAAAAAGAAATTAGTTAGCAATAGGTGAATAATTAAGTATCTCTTTAAATTTTAATAAGTAAAAAAATTCCTTCAGGTTATATATTGCTGCATAAAAACCCCCAAACCCTTTTTAGTATATCTAACAAGTTCGTGAGTCAAGTATTTAGTCAAGGCTCAGCTAGGTGACCTTTGGGCTCCATGCACTATCATTTACAGAAGTCACGCTGGTATTTCACTACTTATTTTCTCTATTTCAATGGGTTTCAAATGGATAAACTAGTCTGGAGAAGCCACCACAGCTTTTGTCACATGCCCCAGGCCTTGGCTGGCGGGCTTCTTCCACAGTGTCTCAAAGCTCCCAGAGATTCTATTTCTGTCAGTTTCTTAAGGCCTGGAACAAGAAGCTGGCACAGTGAGTCTCTGCCATTTTCTATGAGGCATAGGGGTCAAGGAACAGGGGATTCCTTCCTCCTCCTCCACGATTCAAGGGGCAGGGGAAGGGATCACAGACTCAATCTCTAAATAAAGACAATGTCAAAGAATTTGCATCCATCTTTAATCTGCCGTAATTACCCAGGACTGAATTAAACAATAAGGAGAAATTTTTGGTTACATAATTGAAAAATCCATGGGCTTTGGATGCAGCTTGATCTAAGTAAGGGCTTGATTTCTGGCTCTAAGACCTGCTTATTTTCCAATTGCTGACTCTGTGTTAGTGATAGTCTGTGCAATATTTAGTAACACCATCACTGCCCACAACTTTAGATCAGAAGCTCAGGTTCAAATGCTGTAAGTGCTAGCCTTGCTTTTGTTAGAACCCAGCTGGATTGTATTCATATCAGAATTTTTACATAAAAACCAGTCTTCACCAACTAATGCATTGTTCTGAGTGACTTCCAACGATGTTACATTGATAAAACTTTTTGCAAGTCCTCATTTGAAATGGTTCTCCTAGAGTATTACACACATTCTTCTGAACATAGTAAAGGGAATTGTTGACTATTTTGAATAACAAAACTTACTGATAACCATATTGTAAACCTGCCTTGTGATCAATGTCCAATAAACTTTGTCCTTTAGGACTACATTATACTATGGTGAGTTCTTTAGTTTAGCCATTAAACTTAATTCATGTTATTCGTATATATATAGATAAGTCTTAATCTGGATATATTAAATAATTTTTATTATTTTCCTAATTATCTATTTCCTCCAAGTGACTGTATCTAACGTTAAAGTGTGCATTAGAACTGTAAAAGGAGCACATGAAAAGTTCAAATCCTAAGATTTTCATCCCTAAGAGTCTGATCAGAAAATTCTTAGGCAGGGATCATAATATGTTTGGTTGTTTGGGGTTTCTTTTTTCTTTTTTCTTTTTTAAAGGAAAAAGAAAAGTTTAATAGATATCTGTCTTGTGTCCAGTTTCTCATGAAAATGTTATTATTTTTGGTAATAACGTTAAGACTTAGCAAGAGATTTACTTAAATTAAGAATTATTTGGGGTTTCTTTTATAAAAACTTCCTTTAGTTACTTGTAAAATAGGACATACTTCTTTAAAGAAAAATTTAAAAATTTAAATAGTCATAAAGAACAGGCTAAATAGGTCCCTGTATTCTTCCTTTTCCACTGGTAGGTAACAATCTGATGTGACTCTATTTTTCTGACATTCACTCTATAGATATGACTATTTTTCTATGATTTTCTTTATGCTCAAATAAACACATTTATATGTATTTTATTTGTTTTAAAATAAGGTTATGTAGTACACATTCTTCTGCAGCTTATTTTTCAGAAAATGAATCAATATATTTAGACCAAATTCATTATTTAAATTGCTGTACAATAATTCACACCATGATATATTATAATATTTAAAATCCTTTCACATTGAGGTCTGTTTAAGTATTGCTTTTACACATGTTCTCTTTGTCCTGCTTTGAATGGTCCTAGAAGTGAAATCTCCAGGAATTTTTTAGGTGACTTACAACTCTAATACATCCTTGGACACAATGTACTTTATTGAAAATTATAGAAATAGATGAAGAAGTGAGGTTATATAACAACAACACAAATAATATTAGTCATCATCATTTTTATATTGTCTCATATTCCTACTAAGGAAAATAATATATTCAGTATGCAATATCTTCATCTGCTGGTGCTTGAAAATGTGATTACTAATCAATGCTATTTGACTTTTAAATTCAAATAGAAATCTCCAACTTACTTTTTTAAATGTTGCATCAATTCACACTTTATAAGCGAGGTAAGATGGTGCCCATTTCCTTACATCATTACTAGTACTAGATATTATTACTTTTTGTAACTTTTCTAAATCTGATGAGACAACTATGGTACCTCATTTTTTATTTAACTTACAAAATATATGACACAAATGGTTACGTTCTGTGAAAGACAAAACCTCGTATAACGTAATAACAGAGGAAAACAATGCAATAGGAAAATGCACAAAGATTATGAATAGGTAATTCAAAAAAGGAAATCCAAGAGATCAATAATCAAATTTTAAAATATCCAGCTTCATAAGAAGTGAGAGAAATGTCTCCCCTACTAGGATACAAGCTCCATAAGGAGCTTGCTTGCTGCATATGGTGCATCCCAAACACCTAGAAAAATGCCTGACACATGATCCCTGCTCAGTAAACATATGTAACTGTGTAGTGAGACTAACAACAATAGGGAAAAATAATAATAATAATAATGATAATATGCTAAAAATCAAAACAAAACAAACAAACAAAAACCAGAATGACCTCAAATTCACTTATGTCAGGTTTTTATTTATTTATTTCTTTGCCAGCGAGAAACACAGCTAGAGAGGGAGTGAGAGAGGGAGAAGCAGGCTTCCCGCTGAGCAGGAAGCCCCATGCAGAGCTCCATGCCAGGACTTGGGGATCATTTTCAGATTTTATGTATTTACTTGACAGAGGGGGAGAGACGCTGAACAACTGAGCCACCCAGGTGCCCCTATTGTTAGGTTTTTAAACAAAGAAAAATTTGCAAAAATTCTGGCAATTTTAGTGGGTAGTGTAAAAGAATACTCTCTAGATTCAGGCACCTGAGGAGTCTTTGGTGAAATAGTCAATTTCCCATGTGCTAAGCACGACTTACCCCCCAAAAGTTCTATCCATGTAAACAGAAACCCAAGTCAGTTTCCCATTCCTTCTCTTTATTTTTTTTTTCAGTTGAAATATAGTTGACATACAATGTTATTTTCGTTTCAGGTATATAACATAGGGACTTGACAACTTTGTGTGTTGTATGCTATGCTCACCACAAGCCTAGTTACTATACTGTCACCATACAAGGCTGTTACAAGACATGGATTATATATTCCCTATGCTGCACCTTTAATCCCCTTAATTTATACATTCCATCTAAAGTCCTTGGCTCTACCAGCTCAGTTCATGGAAAGGTGCCCATTCATGTTCTCTTATGAATGACCAAATGAGAACTACTGGACATTTGAGGAATTCTTACAACCCAGGTAAAGAAACAGAGATAAAAAGAAAATAGACCCTAAAATAATTCAGGGAACCAGAAAAGCTCAATAAAAGAAACAAAAGAGGGAAGGAAAGAAGGAAAAGAGAGAGGGAGGGAGGGAACCTAAAGAGCGCCTTCACAGTTATCCATTATTATAGTCACAAAACAAGAATCGGATCCTGTTAAAAAGGAACACTGAAAAAGTGAGGACTAAATCCTAGCACAGTACTGTGTTAAAACACAAAACTAAAGTTGAAAATCAAGAAATAGACATATTAAGAAATAATAATCTAATCATTTTTTAAATATTAAAAATATAAGACATACATATATCTTATAGTTGTCTCAGTGGAGTTGTATAGTAGTTCTCTCAGTGGAGTGAAAAAAATGGGAAGCACAGGTACCAAATTATTCTGGGATATTTAGTTTTTGCACACATGTATGAGCATAATTTAAAATGTTTAAATGATAAAAAGGATGTCCCTGGATGGATTACGAAGGAGAAAAAGGATCCGAACTAAAGTGTAGTCATATCTCTACACTATATTTTTTTTAAACCTGCTTATTTTTTTTTCAGATTTTATGTATTTACTTGACAGAGGGAGAGAGAGCATGAGCAGGTGGAAGGAGCAAGGGGAGAGGGAGAATCAGGCTCCCTGCTGAGCAGGGAGTCTGTTTTGGGACTCAATCCCAGGACCTTGGGATCATGATCCAAGCTGAAGGCAGACGCTTAACCAACTGAGCCACCCACACGCCTACATCTCTACACTTTAAAATATATTTTTTTGGAGTCAGATTGTATGAGAACCATATCAATAGTATGGCAAAAACACTTGTGACCAATTTCAGGCTTTGCCACTATTTTGCCATTCATTACTCCACTGTTTCTTAAAATGATGATAAAGAAATCACCAGGAATGTGCTAGCTTAGTGATAAAGCATTGTGGGCACTGAATGGATATCTTAATTGAGGAAGTCAGAATGAAATTAAAATTCATTAGTAAACTACTCATTAGTCAAGTAACATCCCACAGGAGGGCAAAGACAGATTATAACCCATCTGCAAATCCCTGTTGCATAGATGTCACAAGAGCAGTTTCAAGGTGAAATTTTGAGTGATTATTGGATATTTTAACAGAAAGCTGCTCAGATTTCCAAATTATGCAAGTCTATTTTGTTGGAGAGTTAATTCATTATGTCAAAGCTACAACCTTAATGCTTAAAAAGCAGCATATCAATTAAGATGGTATTTTACTTCTCTTATGCCAGAGTTGAATTCCAAGTTATCCAAGCAGCTGGATAATCTAGAAGGAGGAAAAGGCTGAGGGGTAACTCTTTCCAGCATGAACTATAGGAGCATAATGTAAATACCTATATGTACATGTAGGTGTGTGTGTGTGTGTGTGTGTGTGTGTGTGTGTGTGTGGAGAGCATTACTGACCTTCTGTCTCCATCAAAAAGAATCTTGTCTAAGTTTCTTTGGTTCAGGAATCTCCTGTTATCCAGATATCCAGTAAGCAA
This sequence comes from Spilogale gracilis, assembly GCA_004023965.1. Taxonomy (NCBI): domain Eukaryota; kingdom Metazoa; phylum Chordata; class Mammalia; order Carnivora; family Mephitidae; genus Spilogale; species Spilogale gracilis. The sequence goes on from PITA01009322.1 coordinate 49,892, forward strand.
ATCTGGCAACCTCCTTTCCACAAATGAAAATGGGTACTAGGATATGTATTATCTTTCCTAGATAATATGTATTTTAATAGCTACTTAATGTAAATAGTGCCTTCTGCTAGAAAGAATTCTGGTGGTGAAAATATTAGATGGGCTAATGAAAGAGACATTTTCAGGCAGCAACATTTTAAGCCCCTTAAACATATCACATGCTCACTATTCTCCTGTAGGACTTGAAGTGAACACATCCATAGACTGAGTAATAGTGTTGGTAGAAAGATACGTCAAATGATCTCATTTTCTCACAGAGAGAAAATACTCTAATAATTCTAATAATAATAAAACTTAATAAATAATAATAAAATACTCTAAAAATTCTAATTTTTGTTTTTCTGGATTTTTCTCAAGTTTTTCTATCTCCATATTTATTGAAATTGCGACATAAAATCACTTTAATGGTTTTCCTAGAAATAAAAAATGAGATATAATATAGAATTAGAGTTTAATTTTTCTCATAAAACTCAAAAATTTTGACTTAGTGAAGCATAAAAAAGGAAATGCCAACTGTTAAATAATTCTGGACTAGAAATTGATGATTATAGTTTCTACTTCCGTCTTTGTAACCAAATCTTCATATAATCTGTACATGTCATGGGGTCACGTGCAGATCAACAAGCAATTTGAAAAGGAAAAGAGGGAAAGAAAATATTACTTTTATTTTACAGTTATTATTGAGCTATTTCATAAAGTATAAGACATAATAATAACACCTATTCAATATTATATTGTTTTGACAAAACTATAGCATTAATCGACAACTGTTAACACTTTCTCAAATCCCAGAGAAAGTTGCTTTTAAAATGTATTTTTAAATTTTTGAGGTAGAAAACACACCACAGATTGTCCTTAAATACTATAAAGCACCAAAAGCAGAACAGTGCCATTCTGCTAGCAGAAATTATACTTTTTTAAAAAAAGGTTTTATTTGTTTATTTGCCAGAGAGAAACACAGTCAGAGAAGGAGCACAAGCAGGGAGAATGGGAGAGGGAGAAACAAGCTTCCCACCAAGCAGGGAGCCCGATGCAGGGCTCAATCCCAGGACTCCAGGACCATGACCTGAGCCAAAGGCAGACATTTAACGACTGAGCCACCCAGGCGCCCCAGAAATTATACTTTTGTATAAAACTTTATTTTAAAAATATGGTGAATTTCTTGGGGTGCCAGGGTGGCCCAGTGGGTTAAGCAACTGAGTCTTGATTTCAGCTCAGGTCATGATCTCAGAGTTGTGAGATCTAGCCCCACATCAGGCACTGCACTGGGTGTGGAATCTACTTAATATTCTTTCTCTCCTGGAGTGCCTGGATGGCTCAGTCTTTAAGCATCTGCTTTCAGCTCAGGTCATGATCCTAGGGTCCTGGGATCATACCCTGAACTGGGAATCCCTGCTCAGCAGGAGGCCTGCTTCTCCCTCTCTCACTCCCCCTACTTGTGTTCCCTCTCTTGCTGTCTCTCTCTCTCTCTCTCTCTGACAAATAAATAAAATCTTTTCTAAAACTTAATAAATAAATAAATAAATAGAAGATTCTCTCTCTCCCTCTCCCTCTGCCCCTCCCTGTCCACTCTCTCTCCAAAATATAGGTGAATTTTCATGTACACATAAATGATAAAAAATTAGGGGCGCCTGGGTGGCTCAGTTGGTTAAGCAACTGCCTTCGGCTCAGGTCATGATCCTGGAGACCCGGGATCGAGCCCCACATCGGGCTCCCTGCTCGGCGGGAAGCCTGCTTCTCCCTTTCTCACTCCCCCTGCTTGAGTTCCCTCTCTGGCTGTGTTTCTCTCTGTCAAATAAATAAAATCTTTAAAAAAAAAAAAATTATCTTCCCTGTTGTGAGAGGTGGAAGATAGAAGCAATGCTTAAGATTAGACACAAAAACAATGTTTCCACTTAAAATATTATTCACAAAATCCATTTCTAAGATTGTAGAGTCAAAAACTTCATGTTAAAGATATAGGTTACTTTGAAGAAAGTAAAAATTGTTTTAGGGAAACTATTTTGAGAAGAGATAGTATTATTAGTAGGAGAAGGAAGGTAAATGGGAAGTAGGGTAATTCAGGGAGAGAAATGAAACATGAGAGACTTTGGACACAGAAACAAACTGAGGGACTTGGAGGGAGGAGGTGGGGGATGGGAGAGCCTGGTGGTGGGTACTGAGGGCACCTATTGCATGGAGCACTGGGTGTGGGGCATGGGCAATGAATCTTGGAACACTGAAAAAATAAAATAAATTGAAGGTCCTGGGTTCCAAAAAATATTAATAAATGATTACAGTAAAAAAAATAATAAAAAATAAAAAATAAAATAATATCTATTCTATATCATTTAGCCAAATAAGAGAAAACTAAGGAATTAAAATTCCTCCTTGGTTAACTAGGATAAAAACAATGAGCAAAGATAAAGTTAGATAAGTAGAGAGGAATCACATTCATAGTACATAGATTTTAGAGGGATAATTTGAGACATTATTCAGTAGGCAGTGTTGAATTATAGAAGAGCACTGAAGTGGGAGGGCCAAAATTATAGGCTACTTTAAAGAAGATTGATCTTGACTATATATGGAACAGGCAGAATGAAGAAATATTAGCAATAAGAAGACCCATTAGGGAACAAAGGAAGTAATATGATCCTGATGGCAAAAGGGCCTTGAGAATGTACACAGCATAGAAATGAAAAGGACAAAACCAATGTGAAGGATAGTCCACGAAAAAATTGGAAAGGCTTGGGGGTGGATTGGATGTGCTGGATAAGCTGGGTGATTCAGAGATAGCCCTAAAATACCAGGTCTGGACAAATAAGAGAATGATGATACCCCTAAGAATTCAAGAAAGTCAGATGATAGATCCTATTTGGGAAAGTGAGAGAGCAATTTTGTTTAAATAGGCCAACTTCAAGTGGCCTCCCATTGGACTTCGGACAGCATACTTTTGTTGTTGGCTGCTGTTGGATGTTCAGTGATGGCTCCACTCATATTAATTTTTGATTCTTAGTCAGTTGTATAACCTCTTGAAGTCCCAGTTTCTGTTACATGAAGAAGGGGGATAACCATGCCCAACACAAGAGTGGTTGTGCTATTTTGTGAAATGTGTGATTACATACCTGAGATCCCAGAGCCTGAAAATAGATGCCTTGATCAACATGGTTTTCTGGTTTTCCTCAGCAGCAGTGAGTCTCATAGATACAGGAGCAAAGGCAAGAGTGGAAAAAGTAAACAATGGCGATAACACAAAGTTTGGAACATGCTTTAGAGGTAACAAGGGAGTAGAGAGGATTTAATAATGATGGTTACGAGTAGCATAGTCAGTGGCTTCAGTCTGCAATACACCTCTACGGCTTCTTGCATTCCAGAGTGGAGTGGTAAGAAGTTTCTGCTCCATGCCAGCCTCTAAGAAGGAAATGTAAGTGAAGGAACTTTCACTCTGATCCTGCTCTTGAGGCCAACAGTCACTCAATCCTTTTAAAATGTCACACAGATGTTAGTATATCACCTTTGTAAGCTACGTATACTTGACTTGAATGTTTCTAATAGCAAGTCATTATTAACACACAAAATGATCTGCAAAAGTCTCAGATATGCATTGTCACCATCTACATTGCCTGCTGGGCAAAGACACCCCATGTGGTATCTCGGGGCTTCACCATGTCTCTCCAGATGTGAATCCCAGACAAATCAATGAGATGGCCCCAAGAACCACTCCCATAAGGTCTCATAAGCAGAGTAAATTTCACCAGGAAAGGTGAAAGAGTACTTTCTATCATAGCCAGACAATCTTTATGGGAACATGAATCAGTGTCAGTTTTCACTGGTCTTCAGCTAACCCATTTCCCCAAAGTACAAATCTCCACCATTCCAGCATCTCTTCATTTTATGAGCTCCTCTTTTTCCTCTCTTTTTTCTCATCACTCCTATTCCTTTCTTCTCTTCCCTTCTGGAAAAAAAAATCTATAGATTCCTAATTGCTTACTTTATCATATATACAGGTGCTTTCTCCTACTTATGTTTTGATATTTGACAACATTTTTGCCTCCCTGCCCCCATGTGTCCTAAGACTGCATACAAAAGTGTTTCCAAAGAAGATGTCTATCTTCCTAAAAGGTGTTTAGTGGTAAGAAAAAGAAATACATTTCCTACCTTACAATTACTCCAGGGTTATGATCCAGGCACTGTAGTGGCTGAGTAAAGAACCCTTGGAGTCCATGGGACCTGGGTTTGGTATCATCTGTAGCTGTGAACAAGTTACTTATCCTCCGTAAACTTCAAAAGTTATAATATCTAATCTCAAATATGTCAATCAAATAAAGGATGTCTTTAGACTGTCTAGTATGTTCAATATGTAATAGCTATACAATAAAGACTGCATGCTATTTTTTTCAGCTTTGTTGAGTTCTAATTAACATATATAGTTATGTAAGCTTAAGGTGTACATCATACTAATTTGATACACTTATATATTGCAAAAGGATTACCACCATAGTAGCTAACACATGCATCATGTCACGTAACTACCTTCTGTGGTGAGGACATGTAAGATCTTAACGACTTTCAAGTATATAATACGGTATTATTAGCTACAATCACCATACTGTACACAACACAAAGAGTGGATGCTATATAATTAATTTGGATGTTGGGAGGTGAATTTTGAATGTACCTCCAGACTTCCATCACTTACTTCTTTTTGTATCTTCCTAGAGTGTTATGAACTTGCTTCATTGACTGCATCAAAGTGAAGACTCTTTGAGAAGAATTAACACAGACCCAGATTTCACCCCAGGGTCTGGACTTTGCATCTGTCTGACTGTAGTCCCTAGAAGTAACTTTCCAAGTGATTGTATTCTCATTTATGTCTTATACTGTATACAACAACCATAAAAGTCTCATAATCACTCAACACAAAGGAAGCCCAGAATTCCCTTTTCTCTGTTATGAGCTATGGTACTTAAGTCTGAAACTGATGTTTGTCCATTATGCCAAGGTAAAAGGATGCTAATGTCTGGCCAGAGTCCAGTAGAGTTGGAGAGACAAAAACTATTTCAAGAAAAAAAAAAAAAACTATTTTGCTTCCCTGCTCTCAAATTGTGGAAAGGAAAATATTAAAGAAATCAGGGCACCTGGGTGGCTCAGAAGGTTAAGCCTCTGCCTTCGGCTCAGGTCATGATCTCAGGGTCCTGGTATCCGGGCTCACATCGGGCTCTCTGCTCGGCGGGAAACCTGCTTTCCCTTATTCTCTGCCTACCTCTCTGCCTACTTGTGATCTTTCTTTCTGTCAAATAAATAAATAAAATCTTTAAAAATAAATAAATAAATAATAAATCAGTCTGAGGTTGATTTTGGAACACCAGCTGCCAGGGCTCTCTTTTCATTGACATTTACACACATATATGTTTATAAGTGTCTGCTTGCTCACAGACACCTGTTGATGGTTTGTACAAAGAGATTTTTTTTTAATTTTTTTAATATTTAATTTATTTATTTGACAGACAGAAATACAGCCAGAGAGGGAACACAAGCAGGGGCAGTGAGAGAGGGAGAAGCAGGCTTCCCACTAAGTAGGGAGCCTGATGTGGTGCTCGATCCCAGGTCTCCGGGATCATGACCTGAGCTGAAGGCAGTCGCTTAACCAACTGAGCCACCCAGGCGCCACAAAGAGATTTTAAACAAAAGTGCCAATACGCTGGGATTAATAAGGCTGTTCTGCTTTTTGTGAGCACAGAGTACTTTTCTCTGTTTCATAAACAAAGAATATACATATAAAGGATAATACTGTTGAACTTTCTAAGGTAATATTTTGTAATTGTAAATAATATGTGAATTTATAGGCAAAAGTTTCATCTTTGCACATAGGAGTATTTTTTTCAAGATAAGTAAATAGAAGATTGAAATATTGTTAGGTGCTGACACTGAAACAGGACTCATGGCTACATACCATGCTTGACAGAAAAGATGGATCTGTTTTGTAAAGTTGACTTGAGATATCTATATGAAAGTAAATAGTTCAGAGCTTTAACTGTAATTTCACTGCATATAATGAATAAATATGGTTCGAGATGGAAAAGAAGAAAGACACACTTAGAGGAAACATGTCATTATGCTACTATTAACATGATCATTATCAGAGTTAACTTTTCTGAGCAATTTTCATGTATCAGCCACTGTGCTTGAAGATATAAACACTTGCTTCAATTAATTGTTGCAAAGCCTCATTTTATTTTATTATTTGAGTAGTTGACACAATATGACATTAGTTTCAGGTGTACAACATAGTGATTCAATGTCTCTATACATTATGTTGTGCTCACCACAGGTGTAACTCCCATCTATCACATATAATGTTATTAAAATATCATTAACTATATTCCCTGTGCTGTACATTTTATTCCTGTGACTTATTCATTCCATAACTGGAAGTCTATATCTCTCACTCCTCTTCACCCATTTTGCCCATCCCCTAATCCCTTTCTCTTTGGTAACCTTCAGTTTGTTCTTTGTATCTATATGTTTGATTCTGCTTTTTTATTTGTTTATTCACTTGTGCTGCAGAAACTCCATTTTAAAGATTTTAAAAAACAATGAGCTTTGGGGCGCCTGGGTGGCTCAGTTGGTTAAGCGACTGCCTTCAGCTCAGGTCATGATCCCCAGAGACCTGGGATCCATCGGGCTCCCTGCTCTGCAGAAAGCCTGCTTCTCTCCCTCTCACTCCTCCTGCTTGTGTTTCTCTCTGGCTGTGTTTCTCTCTGTCAAATAAACAAAATATTAAAAAAAAACAATGAGCTTCAGTATTTCCAAGTCAGTGACTTAAGGTTACACAACCAGAAAATGGCAGGTTCACAAGGGCCTGGGACAAGACTCCATCTTGCCTTCCATAACAAATATTTCATGCTTATATAAACATTGTCTTCCATGGCACAGACACATTGGGACCATACTAAAAACTTTGGGTGTCCTAAGGCACATTAGCTACTTCTCTGCTAAAGAAAGCACACCTCCCTATCAGATTTAATTTGAACAGACTTAGATAACAAAAGCAATTTTTTTAAAACAGAAATTTTGCTCCAAGAATCCCATGTTTCTATAATTTGAACTAATGAAATGTCTAGGTGCCTTGGCAATAGAGCAGAAAAAAACAAAGAAGTAGAAATGAGTAAGACAAAACAACATATTCTGGGATGATTGGCTTTGTTAGTCTGATTGTGAGTGATAATTTGAATTTATTATCATTTATTCAGTATTGGTGCTTAGCCTGTCTATCATGAATCATTGTAGGTAGCTACATATAATGAGTGTTTTATCATTTTGGTGAAATCTGCCTAGTTGCTATGACGATAGTCATTATAAAATGAGTAAAATAAAATTCAGACCACTACATGTCTAGAATAAAATCAATGAGGTAATAACTGCAAAAGTAGGCATTCGTTACTTTATATATTGTTAGAGCAGTGAAATAAAATTACATGTGTCCTAAAAGTAGGTATTTCCAATTTTACATTAAGTCATCTGAAAGAGGTGAAAAGAATGGCTAATGCAGTGAATGGAAAACTGAATTACATAAGATATTCTATACTGAGATTAACTGTAAATGATGAAGCGTATTTTTTTGATTTAAGGCTTATAAAATAAAATATTCTGAAAAACCAATTCATGCTTTATACATGTTTTCCTAAATGTATGGTCCCTCCATTTTTTTGTTCATCAGTACTCAACAAAAGAAACTGGAAAACACCCTTCTTTTTTTTTTTTTAAACTACTGACTCAACTGAGACTTGGTATTTGGCAGACGATCAAAAACAGATAATTCTCCACATGACAGTTTTATTTTTTCACACATTCATCCTCCCCAAATTCAAAATGCATGTTTTCTGGTGACAACAGATTGCATATAGATTTGGAGAATTTGAGAAAATATCCTAGAATCCAAGTGCTTTCACTATCTCTTGTTTGTATCAAACAATGCTGTCCATCCTTTTCCCTGGATACAAAAAGCGTGTAGGAGCTTGAAGAACAGATTCCAAAAAGGCGAATCTTCTCTTATACTCTGAGAAGTTTGTAAATTGCTTCCTACCACATGCTGTAATCCTTTCAGATTGAAGAAAAATTGTTGACTTCTGAAAGAATGCAATACGAAGAAAACCTTTAGCCTCAACAATTCATAAACCAAATAAAGCACATTACTCTTCTGCTGTTCTTCTAAAATAGCATCAGACTTTAGAAGTTAAAAGAATGTTCACTGAAATCTTTTCACCTCCTTAGGAAAAATAAGTGGCTTACTTTTGAACAACAAGGATGCAAATTTTGTTGAGAAGTGTAAACTGAATTGGAGAGATGAGAGCTACATAACTGATACAAGACGTGTAGGACAGTTTCATATGTTGACAGAGTTTCTTTTTTTTATTTTGTTTTGCTTGTATTATTTTTGTTTTTAATAGTCCTGGTCTGGTGGCCTTTTTCTCAACTGGGAATACGAAGAGTCAGAGGACTGTTCGAGATGATGTCTTGAGATTTTCATTCAAAAAGACCCCCAAGTTTCCCTTCCACATACAGAAAAAAAAAAAATGTCAAAAGCTCAGGATTCAGGAGAGAAGACTTCTCATTTCATTATCACGCACACATCTCCAGCCTCCGTGAATTTATCATCCCCTCGATCACTGCCTGTCTCACCTTAGAAATTAACATGTATTTTACTTTTCCTTCTCTAACATTAAAAATGCATTGCAATGAATAATATAGCAGGGCTGTGTATAAAACTAAACCTTCTGCATCCTCTTTTAAATGTTTGTTCTTCAGCAGAGATCCTCTGAGGAAAACATATTGAAAGGATGAACAGTAATTTAATTTTTTATCATAAGCATTAGCGGCAAATAAAGGACAAAAGTACTTTGCAGTGCTAAAGAAAAAAGATGAGATATTCATCAAGGGAAAATACTGCCTTCGGATTGACTGCCAGGTCATGCATATTCTTTTTCTTTTCAAATACAGAAAATCACAAGATTAATATGCTGACCCTGGAAGTGCTTCTTATGTACGTTACAAGTAGCAAATATTGAAGACACTGTTGGTAACTTTAGAGAGCTATGTAAAAGTTTTATGAAAAAAAATGAAGTTACTAAATACTTTTATTAAAATATGAATCTAAAGTTCAGAATTACATTGTTTCCCAAAGTCCCTTGAATCACAGTCTTACATAAAAATGCGATAAGGAAAAAAATCTGCTGTCGAGTTAGATCGTTAATTAGCTCTGTGAAGTAAGAAAAAAACAAAAGCTCAATTTTGACTGGTGTCCAAAGTCATAATAACATGTGATACTTCTACATAATTTCTTTACTTTGACTAATAGAATCCTTAAAATGGCTGATAGCAACTGCAGACAAAACTCAGTGGAACGGTAGTCATGCCTTTAGAATTTTGCAGCAGTGTTAAAAAAAAGGATAAAAGTAAAGTCTCATCCTACATTTCTAAAGGGAAGTTTAGAAATAATTTTGTACTTGCTTGTCATATTTCTAGAGTCTCTAGTATTTGATCCATAAGTAATGAAAAAAATATTTAATTGGGGAGACTTTATGGTCTGTGAGGAAATAAAACCAAGTCTCATGTAGCAATAACTCTATTAAACAATCATATAATTAAACTGTTCACCTAGACTTGAATTGAAGGTCTCTGTTTAATTATCTGTCCTGACCTTCAATTGTAGACCAATGTTCAGGAACGAAGCTATAATCTTGGCAGCATCACACTTTCAAAAACTCTTATCCTAGGCCCCATTTCTGGTTTCCATTTTTTACCCTTGAGATTTTACCCTTAAATGATGTATTCTAGTGTAAATACATCATATAAAAATCAAGTGTCTACCCCATAAATAGAGAGAAGAAACTGATGGCTGCCAGAGGGAGGGAGGTAAGGGGATGGATAAAATGGGTGAAGTCAATGGGAGGGAAGGTCTTCCAGTTATGGAATGAATAAATCACAGGGATGAAAGGTGCAGCTTTGGGAATATAGTCAATGGTATTGTAATAGCTTGGTGTGGCGACGGATGCAGTATGAGACACTGTTATCACCCTACGCTTGTGGTGAGCATAGCACAGCATGTAGAGTTGTCAAATTACTATTAATGTAACATTTTGTGTCAACTATACTTCAATTTTTAAAAAGTGAGGAGGGTGGATAAAGTATCTAAACTTGGGAAGTATTGAGGGCACCTGGATGGCTCAGTCAGTTAAGCATCCAACTCTTGGTTTTGGTTCAGGTCATGACCTCATGGGTCCTAGGATCATGCCCCCGTGGCGCACTCTGTGCTCATCGGGGAGTCTGCTTGAGTCTCTCTCCCTCTGCCCCTCTTCCCACTCTCATATTCTCTCCCTCTCTCTCAAATAAAATAAATCTTTTAAAAAATAATAAAATTGGAAAGTATTTGAAGGAATTGAAGCTTTTAAAATTATTGAAAAAATATGAAGCCCACATCAAACATGAATGCACAAAAAAAATGGTATCACAAATAAAAATACAGACGTAAAGTATGTCAGTCTAAGGAGATACTCTTTGGAGATGGTATTTTAAGCAACTTTGGAAAAAGGACAATTGTTCTGTGAGAATTCTGATGGAGGAGTATCAGATTCACCAGCTCACTGAAAAGGATCATTAGTATCCAGAGTACCCCTAAACACAAAATCCTTTTGTTTTTGTTTTTGTCTTCATGTTTAAGATCACATATGTATGTCCACTTAAGTGTGATCTTAGTACAACTATACTTAGCATTTCTTTTTTTTTTTTTGAACATTTTTTTTCTAATAGTGTTCCTTTTTTTTTTTTTTTTGAGATTTTTATTTATTTATTTGAGAGAGAGTGTAAGAGACAGAGAGCACAAGCCAGGGAGAGAGGCAGAGGGAGAGGGAGAAGCAGAACCCGCACTGAGGAGGAAGCCAGACATAGGACTCAATCCCAGGACTCTGGGATCATGACCTGAGCGGAAGGCAGACACTTAAAAACTGAGCCACCCAGGCATTCCTCTAAAAGTATTTCTGCTCAGAAAGTCATCTAGAGACTTATTAAGTATTATCCATAATATTGTGTGATATGTGCAGGGGAAGGCTTATTTCCCAGCAACAGAACTTGCTTGAGTATGACATCATAGAAGTATGTATGCTGTGAACAAATTAGAGTCAAAAAAATTTTTTTCAATATTTTATGTTCCTGAATATTCATGTCCAAATGCAACAATATTGCATTGGTTTTAAATGTCTGTCTTTTTCTTGTTACCAATGAATCATCTAGGCCCTCAGATGTTTTACAGTCTTGCACATAATGTTAAACCTCACTGTATGAGGGGAAACAACATGTCCTCCCTTTGATAACTTATTTTTTGTACACACCTTCCGAGAGTTACATAAAATAACAAGTAATAACATGGTTGGAGCATTCTTTGGGTCGAATCTAAGCCAAAAAGTAACAGAAGTCAAATGTCAGAATAAGTTCCAGTTGATTGTGACTTTTTTTTTCCTCAGTAGAGACTTTACTGCAGTGATAACTTGATCAGGAGTTTGATAGAAAAATGTGGTGCCGTGTATTGTTCCTAATCAACAGCACCACCTTCTGTCTGCAGAAATGTCAGATCCTGGTGAATGGATAGCTCTCTTTGCTGCATGTCAGCCTAACTGGGCACTTACACAAATTATGTAAATCGTATTTTCTCTTTACCTTGATATCAATAAAGTCAAAGTAATTTTTAAGTAGTGCAAATGGCATGTTAAGACACATAAACTAAATGTTTCAACCGAGAATAGCACATGGAAAGAAACATCACAGCTTCAGTGGAGTTCTGCTCGAACTGCTAAGCTTCTTCAGGTATATATAACCTTTTAGCTATTCCTCCCACATGGAAATTCTCCAAAAGAGCAAATTTTGTGGGACTTGCAGAAGAGAAAGTGTGAGCTCTAGTTTGTTACGATTGGAATGATTTAGAAAACTGTGTCTCCAATCTTACAGTCACATCATAAGGGCGAAATAAAGAGATCTAGAGGTGTGAGTGAAATCACAAGCTCTTTAACTTGTATGTATATATATACATATGTATATGTATATATATAATCCCAAATTAAAAAACTATGTGAAATACACATAGATGCTCTTTTCTATGCTCTCATTCAGATAACTGAAGCCTTGAGCAATTAAAGAAATTACAAAGAAAAAGTTAATTTGCTACCAAATTCATAAAACTCATGGGGTCATGTAATAAATAACCGTGCAAATAGAGTGTGCGGGGAGGTCCCAGCACACATCTAAGTGGTACTTGGCTATGTAGGGGTCAGTCTGCAAAACAGGGAAAGGATTCTCTAGAAGTCTGTCTTCAGGAAGACTCAGAAGAACTCATCCTGAGGCAAAATGAATCCAGGCACCATGATCCTAAACTACACATGCCTCTTTAATTATTAACAGTAGGAAGATTCTGAAAGCATATCTTTTGTCCCTTGGATCTGTCTCCTCAATACTTCTTTTATAGAGCAAGGAAACAATGTAAAAACTGAGAAAGCTATGGCACTAAATCTCTGTAGCACGATCCAACTCCTGCCCACCTACAACTACAGGAACATCACATAAGAGGAGCAAGGTTTTCTCTCTAAATGTGCAATATTGGAGTTGTAGAGATCTTATTTATTCTTTTTTAAAGATGTTATTTATTTGACAGAGAGAAACACAGCTAGAGAGGGAACACAGGGGAAGTGAGAGAGGAAGAAGCAGGGTTCCTGCTGAGCAGGATCCCGATGCAGCTCCATTCTGGGACTCTGGGATCATGACCTGAGCTGAAGGCAGACGCTTAATGACTGAGCTACCCAGGAGTCCCCGAAATCTTGTTTATTCTGGATGATGGTGTCTGGCAAAGCATCTCCACTGCTTGAGGAGAGAACTTTGCAGAAGATATTTTTGGTAACTCCATTTAAAAAACATCCTATGGTGTGAATGGTGCCTGGGTAGCTCAGTCAGTTAAGGGACAGCTCTGGTCTCAACTCAGGTCTGGATCTTGGAGTCATGATTTCAAGACCTCAACAGATTAGACAATGCCCACCCACATCGGGGAGGAGGAGGGCAATCTTCTTCACTTGGTCTACCCATACTCATCTCTTTGAGAAACACCCTCACAGACACACCAAGAAAGAATGTTTTCGCCAGTATCTGGGTGTTTCTCTGCCCGGTCACATCAACATGCAAGATCAACCATCACAGTGATGCAGTGGAAAATTACTTAGGGCAGAACTGATGTGATGAGCATTTAAATGGAGCACCTGGGAATATCTGAGGGAGAACACTGAATATGGAGCCAACTTCCAAAAAAAAAAAAAAAAAAAACAAGAATCTTAGTAAGACTTCTGAAAATAGTGGAGAGCTCAAATGGGTGGGTGTTTGTAAGGAGGAGAGATTTGCAGGAGGTGGAGAGGTCATTATTAAAGAGAGAGAGAGAATGGAATGTCAATTGACCACTGTTACCATAAACTCAGTCATTCCTACTGGGAAGATCATAGAGTCCAAGTGTGAACATGGGAGGACACAATTCTAAAGGGCAAAAAAAAAGGACACATATTGTTGATATTTCATATTTCTCAAAAAACCTCAAATCATGTAACCATTCTTTCCAAATTACCTCAACATGGAGTACTACTACTATTATGAGTTCATTTAAGATGGATCATGTGATGGGCACCTGGGTGGCTCAGTGGGTTAAGCCCCTGCCTTTGGCTAAGGTCATGATCTCAGGGTTCTGGGATCGAGGCCCACATGGGGCTCTCTGCTTGGCAGGGAGCCTGCTTCCTCCTTCTTTCTGCCTGCCTCTCTGCCTACCTGTGATCTATCTCTCTGTCAAGTAAATAAATAAATTAAATCTTAAAAAAAAAAAAAGATGGATCATGCAACAAAAATGAAATGATTCCCCTAAAAAATACCTACGTGGTCTATAATGGCAACCAAAATTCATTGGAGAATTATACAATCTTCATTTACTTTTGACTAGATAAGTAGACCTTAATGTTATTAAAGAGTTGGGTTTTTCATTGTTTGAAGACATGGAAGGAAATAAATGATCTCTTGAAGTCCTTTCCTATCTGTGATACTATTTTTTACATTGATTAAAACTTACTACAGAAAGAAGTTCCAATTAGAGCCAGAAGTTTCCAGAAAATTAGTAACAAAACCCTACCCAAGTCCCAAAGTCATTGATTTCAAAGAACTAAAGCCACAATTCCAATATGCCTGTGTACACTATAGAAACCAAAATTATGCCAAGCATAGAATTTAGGTGCCCTATATGTCATTACAATGGCAGACAAGTGACCCTTTTTTCCAGAATAGAAATGCTTCCACATGTTTCAATCATTGCAATTCAGTATTTTTAAATTATTGGCTACAGGAACCCACTAATCAATGCAAAAATATGAGCAAAATAATACGTTGTTATAAAAAGTATATAAATTAACCACAGGTAGAAATATTAGTGAATATTTCATAATTTATATCTCCATTTAATTTTTCACAGTCTGCATTAAAACCTCATTACAAAGTTCTCAGAACCAACATTCATGATGCTGTATTTTCTTAGTTCTGCTCTTATAATAACCCCGTCTCCTAGCAAATTATTCTCATTGTAAATGTCACTTTAACGTGTATGTGCTTTTCAAAAATGCTGTTAATGAGAGATAAGAATGTTTTAAGGGAATATGCCTTAAGTTTCCCAAAGAGTAGGCAAGTTTCAAGCTATCAGTTAGGAACATAAATTGTAACTTGGAAGATTTTATCTACTTACTTTTTACAGCTGATTATCTTGAACAAGTACCTCTCAGCACAGTTGCCTATGTTGAAAACTTACAGTGAATCTGGCAGCAACACACAATGGCCTGAGACACCAGATGCAAGGCCATTCAGTTTACAAAAGAACCATCCATTTTGTTAACCAGCCTCTAGGTGAGTATTTCTAGTGTCTTGCCTTGCCTTTTTTCCTTTCCAGTCAATCCAGAGAAAACAGGATATTTCACATTGGAATTTAGCTTTCCATTCAAAGTTGCCCTTTGGGGGCGCTGGGGTGGCTCAGTTGGTTAAGCAACTGCCTTTGGCTCAGGTCATGATCCCAGAGACCTGGGATCAAGTCCCACATCGGGCTCCCTGCTCAGTGGGAAGCCTGATTCTCCCTCTCTCACTCCCCCTGCTTGTGTGCCCTCTCTAGCTGTGTTTCTTTCTGTCAAATAAATAAATAAAATCTTTTAAAAAAAAAAGTTGCCCTTTGTTCTCCTTTAGCTTTTAATCATATTCTTAATGTGAAATGCCATGAGGGACAAATCCTAAAGGACAGAAGCCATAATGTTTAGTTGCTAAGATCCTTGCTTAACGATAGCACTGCCTTGTTGACTATTACAACAAAGGAAAGAAATTAAGGATGTAAACTCTTTCTGCCCTGATCCAGGATCTTAAAGATTAAAAAACCTATATTCGGTTCTAAATAAATCCTTTTAAGAGGGAAGCTTGTGTTATACAACCAACCTTTCCATACTTACCTCCTAAAACTCAAAACTGATCAAGATGTTGATTAGAAAACAGTAGAGTAAGTGAACAACTTTAAGGAATCCATTAAAGGGAGAAACTTTGTGGCCTTCCCTTTCCCTCTCTATCATCAAGGAACACTGATATTCATTGTCTCTTCTAATACAATAATCTATTTGTTGCTTTGTAAATTTCCACATTAAAAGACAGAAAAATAAAATATAAACCCTACCAAAATATACCCCATAATGTGAACAGTCCATAAATATGGTATCTTTTGCAATTAGCCATAAATAGGAGGTTTTGCTAATATCTCTTTCATAAACACAAAAAATACTGGGCTTTTTTAGATTTTATTTATTTATTTGACAGAGAGAAACACAGCTAGAGAAGGAACAGAAGCAGGGGGAGTGAGAGAGAGAAGCAGGCTTCCCGTTGAGCAGGGAGTCAGAAGCAGGGTTCCATCCTGGGACTCTGGGATCATGACCTAAGCCGAAGGCAGACGCTTAAAGACTGAGCCATCCAGGCGCCCACAAAAAATATTGTTGATCAAAATGAAATCAGTCCTTAACCACATTATATAGTTGATTAACTTCTCTTTTGAACCTATGCTTTTAGCTTCTGCTATTAATAATATTTTTTCATTTGTATGGCAAAAACACAACTTGATACCAACATTAAAATAATTTGAAAATCACCCTACTATTTTTTCCCTATTTTCATTAATTCCAACTTCAGAAAAATACTGAAACTTTCTTAGGATAACACCCGTTTACTCTAGTATTAATTATGCATAAATAGTCATTCATTAAGAACAGAACTATAGGGAGCCTGGATGGCTCAGTGGGTTGGAGGCTCTGCCTTCAGCTCGAGTCTTGGGATAGAGGCCCACATCACGCTGTCTGCTCAACAGGGAGCCTGCTTCCTCCTCTCTCTGCCTAGTTGTATCTCTCTCTGTGTCAAATAAATAAATAAAATCTTTAAAAAAAAACAGAGCTATATATGTAATGTGCTAGGCTAATTTTCAGTTTAAAAAGGAATTTTTAGAATTTAGTAATATTCAAGAAATAAAAATTAAACTCATCCTTTTCTAAGTTCTTAAAAGGGGACATGCCAAAACTTTATGTATTACACACATTCCTTTCTACTCTATCAATCTTCTGCTAGATCATGTAAACAAATATTAGAAGTATTTATTATATTTCTTCTTCAGGTATTTGCTCAAATATATGAGCTGTCTCTTTGAAATATCCTCCTGGTGTAATAAATTCCAGAGACTTCACTGTTTTTGTTCAGAACATCAGCTAGAAACCTTTTTCTGTCATGAGGAAGTCTCCCAACTAAACATGGGCAAGAATCATTTTAGAAAATAAATAAAGGATTATTCATTCACAATTAGATTATAAGGAAAGTCAAGTTATTTGAGGCAAATGAGAGCTCAATTTTTTTGAAATGCAGGGGAGCTAAGAGCCTCAAAAATCATTATAGCTTATTTTGCATTGGAGAATTGGGAGGTCAAGCCATTAACTTTGTGAATTTGTGGAGGTTTCCCAGAAGCTTACTCAAATCCACTCCTAGACCAACGTTCAACTTATTCAACTTATTAGCATAATAACATAAATGACCATTTGCAAAATGAAAACCAACGTGAGTTTCTAAACACTGCTAGTAAAACCTCAGGGTCACATTGAAAGATGATAAAATGATAAACAAGAGTCTACACCAGCACCAAACCAGGCAAGATATAAGTACTTTCTGATTCTCCTATGTAAAATAACTAGCCTTATTTCTCTGCACATGCTTGTTCTTATAATAATTATTGGAATTAAAAATTGGTAGATTCTACCAGTAACTAAAAATGGACATAGTCTGAAAAGAAAATGAAAACATCATGTATTTTTATTAAATACTCTACAAGTCCTTACTAAGTAGGTTTTAAATTGCTTTGTGTAGCTTGCCAATTACCAAGGAAAAAAATGAGATTGTGAATAATACATTTTAAACAATACTTTCCTTCACTTATGCCAAGCTAAATCATAGCTATATTTAATTCAAGGAACTAGAAGAGATGAAAACTGTTAGCCATGATAACTCTTGGCATTCATAACCAATTTTGAGTCAAAACTCAGTTTTTATGTATGCTCCATCATGATTTTTCCTCCAGCCAAATATCTAATATGGAAGAGAAGATATTACTTCATCAATGCCTAAGAAATGACCAGAGGAATCAGAATTTCTATATATGACTTGGTCAAAGCACAGAATCCAGGAGGACTTATTATCATATAAAAGTAGAGCACTTATTCAAAACTTCAGATTAGAAATGCTGGCAGATAATCATTTAAACTGCATGGATTATGCAGAGATATATTCAGACAGGCCTAAATTCTGATCTCAGTCCTACTAATCTCATATGGCTGTAGTCAGGATTCAATTGGATAATATAAGTAAAGTACCTAGAGCCTTATTGCTGCAAATAATAAGGTTCTCTTGTATCTTATTCAAATATTTGATAATGAGTAAATACTTAGGGCATGCTTTGTAGAAAACAATGTGCTAGGCTGTACAGGAGATACCATGAAAGAATACGATGTAATTTCTGCCCTTAAGGACTTATAGTAAAGATGGGCAGTTAAGAAACATACAGTTAAATTAAGTTTTGGATAAATAAAATCTGAAGGAATTCAGAAGAAATAATGATCAAAGAAATTAGGAAAGAATCATAACATCAGAAAATGTTCTAACCAGAAGAAATCTAATAATTATTATTTGGGGGGTGCCTGGGTGGCTCAGTCATTAAGCGTCTGCCTTCTGCTCAGGTCATGATCCCAGGGTCCCAGGATCGAGCTCTTCTTAAGACTCCCTGCTCCCTGGGAAGCCTGCTTCTCCCTCTTTCACTCCCCCTGCTTCTGTTCCCTCTCTAGGGGTGTTTCTCGCTGTCAAATAAATAAAATCTTTTAAAAAATGGATTATTGGGCGCCTGGGTGGCTCAGTTGGTTAAGCGACTGCTTTCGGCTCAGGTCATGATCCCGGAGACCCAGGATCGAGTCCCACATCCGGCTTCCTGCTCGGCGGGAGGCCTGCTTCTCCCTCTCTCAGTCCCTCTGCTTGTGTTCCCTCTCTCACTGTGTTTCTCTCTGTCAAATAAATAAATAAAATCTTTTAAAAAAATGAATTATTATTTGGAATATCCACTAATATAGAATCCCTCTGAGGTCATCTTTTATTTCCCAAGTGACAAAGGTCTCTGGTTTTTAAGTCAAAATCTCCCTTTTTGGTATTCCCAACACAGATCCAGCTTTGCCTTCTGGAAAGACTATAAAATTGAGATATCTTAACGTTCAGAGATTTTCTGAAAGATAAAAGTTTAAAATAAATATATTAACAAGTATGATTAATAAAATGAAGAAAAACATTTTATTCCTTTTATCAACAGATAGGGTTCACTATTATTTTATGTTGTATTTCAAGAAATTTATTATCTATATGTTAATTCTCTAAGTCTGCAGCAACATTAATTCTTCACTGATTATTTGGCTTGATGCCATCCTGAAAAGCTACGTATAACTAAGACAGATTCATTCACTTTTTCTTTTATTCAAAAAATATGTCTGGAATGCTTCTGTGTGCTAAGCAATGTTATAAGCCCTGAATATGGAGCAGTGAACATAACAGATGAAAAATTTGTCATCAGTTTATCCCTTGGAGATCATGTTGACAAATGGGGAAGTAATTTTACTTACCCTCCATTTGCCTGACTCTCTCTTCTTAATATGTGAAGAAATAGAAAAGTTCTATCTTAGAAGATCTCACAGAGCATGCATAGAAAGCCTCACTAATAGTGAATTCCTGAAGCCTAGAGGGGAATAAACTAATTTGTATTCTAATTCCAAATTCATGAAGAGTCTTCAAGTGTCAAGGAAAATTGTACTCTTTGAAGATGATCTAAGGAAAGATATACTGTTCTACCAAATATGCTCAGATTACTATAAACTCTTTTCTCTCACCAATTCTTGAAAATGAGGATATCCTTTGCTTTGACACTTTTTTATGTCACTGTTGATATATCTTAAAGAATTGGTCTTGGCCAAGTAAGAAAAATACTAAACCCTCTGTTTGTTTATGTACATCTCAGGAAGTATCCTATCTGCTATCATTAAAATTGCTGGGCTAATAGTAAAAACTGAAGAGTTTGATTATTTCAAACAGATCTGTATAAATAATTGAGAGTTCTGAATGCTTTGTCACTTTTATAAATCACAAAATCCTTGAAACTTTGCAACTGATATGCATCAAAAGAGCCGAATCTGGAGCTTTTTGTCAAGTAAATCAGGCTGAGAATTTTGACATTTTTGCAATTTATTTTATTTTGCTAGTAATGTATTGAAAATAGCTCCTAGAAACACAATTCTGTCCCATTTGCATCATAAAAGAGCTCAAAGAAATACCATATGAACTAGTGTCTTCAGTAAGCCTAGATAAAATGACATCTAGTAGCA
Source organism: Spilogale gracilis (assembly GCA_004023965.1). Classification (NCBI taxonomy): domain Eukaryota; kingdom Metazoa; phylum Chordata; class Mammalia; order Carnivora; family Mephitidae; genus Spilogale; species Spilogale gracilis. The sequence goes on from PITA01009322.1 coordinate 69,946, forward strand.
TAGGCGTATAGCAACCTACCTGTCTTCTTGTGCAAATTCTGACACTTTTCCCCTAGTTTGGGGGAAAAAGAAAGAGTATTTATTTATTTACTTTGTTAGCAACATAACATTGACCCTTCGGTTCCTTCCAGTTCTTCTCATAATAATTTGGTCACCAACCATATTATTAGGTGAACCATTGAGCATATAAAAATATTATTTTACCATAGCTGAGGAAGCAATATATAAACTACACATGGGGACCCTAAAATTTATTTCCACAGAATACAGAGGAGAAGAATGATAACATTCACATTTCTCCAGATTATTTTCATTCTATTCCCCAAAGAGTTCTTGGTCTAGTTCTGTCTCTGTTTAATTACACATGTAGTGCTCTGTATATAGGTTTCATCTGCTTCAATTAGCAGTACCAAACACCTATGTTCTTCCTTTTCTCCAGAAATCCATGTAAATGATCTTTCCCACCAATGGATGTTGTAAGTAGTCCCCAGCTTCTCATTCATTTGTCTAGTCTTTCTAGGTATAGTTAGCCAAACAAATCTTCTGAATCTATTAATTCATATGCGAAACAGGAACACAATCCCTAGGTCATAGAGTTGTTAGAAGAATCCCATTGAATATGATACATAGGGGGCCCTGGGTGGCTCAGTCAGTTAAGTGTCTGACTCTTGATTTTGCCTCAGGTCATGATCTCAGGGTCTGAGGATTGAGTCCTTCATCCACACTCAGTGAGGAGTCTGCTTGTTTCTCACTCTCTGCTCCTCCCCCACTCTCTCGCTCTCTCAAATAAGTATATTTTTTAAAATATTAAAATAAATAAATATGATATGCAAAGCATAGCACTGCATTGTGCCAGGCTGGCAAAAAGTAGCTCCTATACTTGTACTGTTACTTACACGTCTCTTATTTACCTACTGCCCACAGCCCACACCATCTTTTCCCATCCATCACTTAGTTGCTTATGTGCTGTTCTGTTTTCAATAGATCAGTTTTGATTCATTATTCTGCTGATCATTTATTGCTTATGAATTTATGGTTACATCTGCTTCATTGTAATTAACATTTATATGAGATTTTTCTAAACAATAACATAAATATAGAGATTCCCCATATAAATTTATTTCTCCTATCAGAAAGTACTTGCTCCTTTCTCTATGCTAATCATAATCGTCTTTTTGTAATTATAGGTATTGTTCTTGCCAACATCTGTATTAAATATGTGTGTGAGCTTATGTGTATATATAACCTAGATGCATAAGTGTGTGTGGGTTAGTGTGAGTGTAGAGAAAGAGAGGCAGAGACAGAGAAAAGCACAGAGATAAAAAGGGAGAGAAGGATATTAATTTTTGAAGATAGAGTTAAAACTTTAATTACCATTATGGTAACAGTGAGACCCAATATGGTACATCATACACGGCAGCATAGTCTTAAAAATGTTTGCTGGATTAAATTGAATAGGGACAGGACTCACAAATCACAAAAAAAATAAAATACCACAAAAGTGTCACAAATCTCACATTTATTTAATTGGCAATTCCATTCTTGTCTCTTGAATCTCCATGTGGTCATTATAAACCTTAGACTGATGTCTTGTCTAACTTCAGCTCTTGTTGCATGGATGCAATAGAGGACCTCTTTTTGCCATGACTAGAAACACCTAAGAGGCAGAAAGAGATTATTTGTTTCCTTCTGTTTCTTTTTGATCACCCACAGTGCCTAGGGCTCTGAACAAATTGGACACTCCATAGAAGTTATTCATTGTCACATTCAGTTAACTGAGATCTCTCATATTCCCAGTGTCTGACACCTGCCTGAAGAATTCTGCCTCTGAAAACTCACTGGACCAATACTGATGGGGATGTGGCAGGGGACATGGAGGGAGACATAGTTGTACTTTGCCAGTGGCCAAGTACAGCTAGGCTTAGGTTCTGTCAAATTTTCTGGGAGGAAAACATTTTGGCTGTGCTAATAAAATCATATTAATTATGTTAATTCACTTAGAGATGCCTGTCCAAGTCAATTTCACTGCTATCACAGAAAATTGCTTATGAAGTCACATGGCAAATATTTCCCTAAAATGAATTGAGAATATAAAGTCTCATTCTTTCTTTATCCCCATACACATTCATGCTGCCATGGTGTCAGACTCCATAACAACCCATTTGCAGTAATTCTGCCCATGCATAAGTTATTGTTATATTTAACAACTCTCAAGGCTTTGAAGTGCCCACTTCCTAACTACATTCATCATTTCTTGGCATCTCTAACCATCTTTTGGCATGAAATAGACACAGTAGAGGTTTACCAATCATCAATAATGAACCAAGAGCAAAGTAAAAAGCTTTAATACTACAGGGACAAAAGACAGATCTCCTGATACACAGAAAAAAAAATACATACCAATTGTGAACCACATAAAGAAACCACAACCTAATTTGGGCTTTGGTTTGTTTCTGGAAAGAAAAGAGAAACATTATAATTAAAATAAATAATATGGGACATGCATGTTAATTAAAAAGGCAATAATTGATTTAATATACAATTCAGTCTTATATTTTAGGCCAATTAGTGGACAGTTACAAAAGTAAAAAGTAAGAAACAGTAAGGGATATATGCAGGCTTTTTAAAAAGCATAGAAAAAAAGAAGAGACTCAGAGGAATATTGATACAAACAAAATGTTTTCATAGAACAGTTTTATTTTGTAACCTATACAAAAATTCTTCCTAGGGGTGACTAGGTGGTTCAGTACAGTGAGCATCTGACTCATGATTTTAGCTTAGGTCACAATCTCAGGGTCATGAGATTGAACCCCCTTGTCTGGCTCTATGCTCAGTGGAAGACTGCATGATTTTCTCTTTCCCCCTCTGCTCCTCTCTCCAGGGTATCTCTCTCTCTCTCTCTCTCTTGCTCTTGCTCTCAAATAAATAAATAAATAAATCTTTATAAAAATTAAAAAAAATGAAATTTAAAAAAAAAGAAAATTCTTCCGGAAGCTTTTAGAACTTCTTGTGTTCTTGAGATGACAGGAAGGAAAAAAAAAGGAAATTCCAACACTTGGTACCTGACCCATTGGTATAAGAAACCATGAGGCATATTCAGGAATTGAATGCTGAGAAGGCAGACTGTTCTAACATTTTAATAGAGGTAATTGTATTACTAAATTATGCTTAACACTAACACATGAAATGCCTAGTGACATGCAAACACTAACACAATATGAATAATTGAGAAGAAATTATTCTTAAATATCTTTCAATAAGTTTATATCCTGGAAATAGGAAGTAAGAATTATCAAAACGAAAGCAACATTAAAGGAGGAAAGCTTAAACATGTGTATTATGTTTCATATAAAAGAACCAATCCCCTGAGACCACCACTGAGCAGGCTTCACTTCACCATGACTCTAGCTGGCCAGTAGATGCTCCTCTGAGAAAATTCCTCAATATTGACACTATATCAATAAAATTTTAAAGATAATACATTGAAATAACTACTACAACTGTGATGAAAAGTAATTAGAAGAAGAAGTATGCAAACAAGATCACAAGACTCAGAGAGATTGTAGACAGAAGAGGCACATTTCAGGCAAGGTATGCATCCACCTCTGTAATCTGCCAGAGTTTTCCCCACTGATTTTTCTCTCTCTGCACTAAGAAGCTTGTATAGACTGAAAACTAACAATATCGAAGATATGTAGAAGACAGTTTGGGTTGAATTGATTTAAACAGTATCTTCTTGGGACGCCTGGGTGGCTCAGTTGGTTAAGCGACTGCCTTCGGCTCAGATCATGATCCCAGAGACCAGGGATCGAGTCCCACATCGGGCTCCCTGCTCGGCGGGAAGCCTGCTTCTCCCTCTCTCACTCCCCCTGCTTGTGTTCTCTCTCTGGCTGTGTTTCTCTCTGTCAAATAAATTAAAAAAAATCTTTAAAAAAATAAAATTAAATTAAAAAATAAACACTATCTTCTCATACAGTGTGAGAGCATTTTGTTAATTTATAATTAGATATGTTTAATCATGTTGTCTAGAGAGAATCTTTAACTTAAAATATTAAACATCAGTACGATTGATAGTCAAATGATATAAATTTAACACACAGTCCTCAGAGTCTATTCTCAAAGTTAACAGTCTGACATATATGATCTAATTCTTCTGAAATCTAACTATAAAAAGAAAGAAATCTAACTACAGTCATCAACTATGATCAAACAAAAGCAAAGATTAAAACAAATGAAACCAAAAATATGAACTTATTTTGTGTATATGTATTTGAATAGATGTCAGAATTGTATCTTAATGCATTTTATTTATTTTGTATTTTTTTACTGGGTTATGTTAGTCACCATACAGTACATCACTGGTTTTTGCTATAGTGTTCCATGATTCATTGTTTGCATATAGCACCCAGTGCTCCATGCAATCCGTGCTCTCCTTAACACCCATCACTGGGCTAATCCTTCCCCATCCCCTTTCCTTCTAAAACTCAGTTTGTTCATTTAACTATTATGCATTTCAGGTATTCTGCATCACAGTGTTTTCAAAAGTGTTTCTAACTAAAGCATTCTAATTAAAAATTGGAAAGGAAAAAAAATGTTCCAATCTAATTTTAATATTTTAGTTGGAAATCAATCATCTATATATACGAATTCAACCAGTACATCTATATATGAATTCAATCAACATATCTGTTAACTGCTTGAACATTCCAGAAGTGCTAATATCTTCTGAAAATATTAAGAAATAACAAGATTTTGTGGGGGATTTTCTAACTATTCTCCAAAGTGTTATACTTCATTATGTACTATATGATAATAATGATGACCTTGTTATCACTGATACATATTTTATAAATTTACTTACAAAATTTAAATGATTTTTATAAGAAGCATAATTTATGTTCATTTAAAATATATGGAATATGATTGAAAAAATATATAAATAACTTAAATATTCCTTCATCTTCCCATTTACCAATATGGGCTTAACATGACCCTCAGGTTGGCTAAATAGTAGACAGGTTTTTTCCTGACTCTAGACCACCGGCCTCCCTTTGCTTAGAGCATTTGCTTTAGAAAGTCTATAATTGTTCTTTCTCTACCACTTGGAGTTGTAAATATTTCCCAGCTTCTTGCCAGTTTCACAATCCTGGAATATCTTTCTTGAGGACCTGAAAGCCATTCCTTTGAAATATAATCATCAAGAAAGACACAGTACCCTTCTCTTCATGTCCCTGAGGGATAAGTGACAAGTGGCTACTCCATAGTGGCGATTAGCAACCACAGAAAGCATAATCATACACAGTCCAGTACAATAGCTTATACCAGTGCCCAAAATTTCTTTATGCTTTCTGTTTCAGTGGACTTGGGTTCCATCTCTCTCCCCTACTGCTAGTCTTCAATGAAGTGCTCTTCAACTGTTTAATCATTTTTTTTTAAGATTTTATTTACTTGTCAGAAACACAGCCAGAGAGGGAACACAAGCAGAGGGAGTGAGAAGAGGGAGAAGCAGGCCTCCCGCCGGGCAGGGAGCCCGATGTGGGACTCGATCCCGGGTCTCTGGGTTCATGACCTGAGCCGAAAGCAGTCGCTTAACCAACTGAGCCACCCAGGCACCCCAACTCTTTAATCACTCTAACTTAACTTGTCTTTGACTTATTATACCCAGTGTCATGTCAGTGGGGGAAGGAACACATTCCCTAGAAAAAGCAATATTTCAACAGAATTTTTCAGAGTAACACAGTGATAAGACATTTTTTAATGATTATGATGAAAAATAGCAGAAGAAACAATGTAGAAGCCAGATATGGGATGCATTAAGAAGGTGCTTTATGTGTTTATTCCCACACCTAGAACTGACCCGACCTTGGCCATGACCTGGCCTCACCCTAATACTCTAACATCCCCTGAGTTAGAGTCTGGCTATACTTCTGTGAGTCCCAAGGATTACATTCTCCTTACAGGCAGACTCCAGGCAGGAGTCGTGTTCGTCTAGACTGCATAAGAATTTGAATGTCACAGAGTCCACATTACCCCTATATCTTACAGTTTCATTTGTTTACATTACCTTCCTGAGTTGATTTAAAATATTAAATCCTTTAATATATAGCACCTTTTAAAAATTGAATCAGAACCTTTTAGTGAAACAATATTTTTCCTCAAGTAGAAATGACTTTAATATTTACTAGCTTCAGGCTTAATGCCTTTTTTTCCCAATATGTAAAATCATTTTTCTTCTTATAAAAGTAAATTTATACTTTTGGTTTAAGGGAGTGGACTGAACACATGCATTATTGACTAACCCTACCAAAATTTTATTGAAATGAAACTGAAAAGTTACATAAAGGTATAAATCATAAGGGCACTGAAAACAGCAGAGGGAAAAAGCAAATTAGTGGATTAGACATTGTGAAGTATTTTTAGAAAAGATAGATACGTTGCATTAAGAAATAAAATGGGGATGAAGATCTGAAACATAGAATATATACTGTGGATGGCTATAAAATACATAGCAGATATTCTTCCTGGTTGAACCTTGGAAAATTTCTAAGCTTGTAGTTACCAAAGAACACTGAGCAAGTGTGGGATACAAGGAAGTTAACAGATTAATACCAAGGGAAAACAATGTTAGTTATTTCCCGTCATCTCTCCAACATCCAAAAACATCAGTAAACAGAAATCTCTATTAGGATATCTCTATATCTCTAAGGAAACTGAACTATTTGCATAAAGTCTCTAGTGAAAGATGGCTATTTAATTCCAGAACCCCCAAACCCACAAAAACAATACCTATAACACCAATTAGTATATTTTATTTAAATAGTCTCTTTTAAGTGGCTATCCATGCCATGTTTAATTATTTTATATTGAATATAATTCTTCAGAAAATATCACCGTATGTACTTGTGTATGCTCTTTGAGATTAAATTTACAATGATGTTAACAAGTTGATAAAATCCTATTGTAAGTGGAAGTAAATACTATGTCTAGATTAATTTGGAAAGCATTGACATAATTACCAAAGGAGGATTGACTAACCCATATATTGATTTGTAGAGTTCCAGCTGTAAAATTAAAATTTTTTGATAATGGTGTGGAAAGGAAAGCCATCAGTAACAATATATAGTCCTACACTAACTATCTGAGTGCGAAACGGAATCAAGTCATGCAGATAGGAGAAAATAACACCAGAGTAGAGGAGAACTCCAACTGCTGGAATTATATTCTCTGAGAATATAATTTTTCATCTCTATGTTGGAGAGAAAGTAGACCCATAGGCAATAAAACCAGTCTCTTGGGACACCTGGGTGGTTCACTCAGTTAAGCATCTGCCTTCATCTCAGGTCATGATCCCAGGGTCCTGGGATCGAGTCCCTCATCGGGCTCCTTGCTCAATGAGGAACCTGCTTTCCCCTGTGCCTGCTGCTTCCCCTACTTGTGCTCTCTCTCTCTCTCTAACAAATGAATAAATAAAATCTTTTAAGAAAAAGTCTCTTATTTAACATACACAAAGCAAGGAGTGATACTCTCTTATATGAAAATTAATAAAGAAAAAAATCATGAAACTAACCGAATTTGTTTTTAAATTATGGAAAACTTCAGAAAAAGAGAAAGAAAAAAAACTTTAATCAGAAAAAGAATTGTCATCTGAATTGTATTTAGTCCAAGATCCAAAAGGCAAAGGCAGAAAACTAACAATAGCTTGTTAAGTTAAGGCTTCTATGAGAAGGCAATAAGATAATATGGAATATTGAAAGAATGAGAAGAAAAATAGGTAGATGCACCATTTATTGAAGAGACTGTCCTTTTTCCACTGGATACTTTTCCTGCTTTGTCAAAGATGATTTGACCATAGATTTGTGGGTCCATATGTGGGCTCTCCACTCTGTTCCATTGGTCTATTTCTCTGTTTTTGTGCCAGTACCACGCTGTCTTGGTAATCACAGCTTTGTAATAAAGCCTGAAGTCAGGTAATGAGATGCCCCCAGCTTTGCTTTTCTTCTTCAGCAATTCCTTAGTGATTCGGGGTCTTTTTTGGTTCTATATAAATTTTAGGATTGTTTGTTCCAACGTTTTGAAGAATGTTGGTGGAATTTTGATCGGAATGGCATTGAAAGTGTAGATTGCTCTGGGCAATATAGACATTTTGACAATGTTTATTCTTCCGATCCATGAGCATAGAATGCTCTTGGACAGCTACGTATAGAAGAATGAAACTAGATCATTCTCTTACACCACACACAAAGGCAAACTCGAAATGGATGAAAGACCTCAACGTGAGGCAGGAGTCCATCAAAATCCTGGAAGAGAACATAGGCAGTAACCTCTTTGACATCGGCCACAGCAAATTCTTCCAAGAAGGTCTCCAAAGGCAAAGGACACAAAAGCGAAAATGAACTTCTGGGACTTCATCAAAATAAAAAGCTTCTGTACAGCAAAGGAAACAGTCAACAAAACAAAGAGGCAACCCACAGAATGGGAGAAGATATTTGCAAATGACACTACAGACAAAGGGCTGGTATCCAAGATCTATAAAGAACTACTCAAACTCAACACCCAA